>PVHX01020345.1:0-32236 GCA_004024805.1 Geosciurus inauris
CTTTCATAGTAAGCTATTTCCCTAAGAGAGAAAGAAAACAGTTGTACTAAGCAATTGTACGTTAACCCATCTTACAGCTCAAGGATTCCGTTTTTAATCAGTGCTAAATTTATCAGATCTCGCCTGGATTTGCAATAGAACAGCTGCCAAGCAAACTGTGAAGGAACAGAATGCATCAACGTTCAGCTGAAGCTAGCAAGGAAATCCTTCCTAATCAAAAGCAGCAGTCACCATCAAAATAAGCACACCCTGAGCTATTGCCTCTGATAAATGGAACACACTGCACCTCAAGCTTCTGTAAAAGACCCTGAGCGCATGTCCACGGGCAATTTTTCACCCATTTACATTCTCTGAACAAAGATGTTAACCTGGGGAATCCATTTTTCAATGCATCTTAGGTCCTATTAGTGGTGATCTTAACTATTGCATGTAAATTTTGTTCATCATAAGAGATTGTTTTCAAGATCGTGTTCATTTTACCACTTATTTAATCAATAAAACTGAATAACTTCTGATTTAGCTCTATCCTTCTTTATTCAACCCAAGTTGTTTCATTTTTCAAATTTAGCTAAAATACCATAGTGCTCATCTTCTCAGTGAGGCCTCTGCTGATCCTAATTGTATTTTTAAATTCACAATATTCTCTACTATCTTTTCTCATTTTATTATTCTTCAAGTACTTACCATCATCTACTTCTTCTGTATCCTATCCACCCATTCCTAACAACTTGACTGTCAACTCTACAGGACAGGCATTTTAGGCTGTTTTCCTTAATTAGAGTGTGCATGACCTGTAGAAGATGCTCTATGAATATTTGTTGAAGGAATGAATAAAAGTGAATAATGTAGTTAAACTTGGACTCTACTCCTAAGGAAGAAGTTTAAGCTTTTTAAACTTCAGTTTCCTTTTCTGCAGAATGGGAATAATAAGAATGAAATTATATGGTGGCTAATAATAATAGCAAATCTTATAATGTATGAATCACAAAGGAATTATGCATCTAAAAAGTTATCAGCATTCTGCATGCAGACAGTTCCCTTGGTGGGGTGGCTGCTGTGGATGTTTTATGCTCCACTGAATATCTCAGAACCTTTCAGGAGTCCATGGGATATGCCTAGAGACCTTGGAGGTTAGGGATCCAGGCTCTACTTGCAAACTTCTTTAACCCAAATATCATCTCTACTTTGTTAAAACATGTATTTCTCATTTGTTTACTATTCCAGATGAGATTTATTTGAACAAAGTCTTCTATACTTTTAAAAAACATAAGGTCTATTGTCATCAGGAATTAGAAGGGAGAAAAGTCCGGTAAGCACACATTTAGCTTCCACTCCTCTATTACGGGCCCCCGGGCTTTACATTATGACTTTGCATCTGCCTCATGCATATCGTTTTTCTACCTGGGGGACAGAACAGGACTTGACAAGTTGATTTCAAGGAGAAAGTAGGGATTGTGGGAGTCAAGCTGTCATTTATCAAGTGCAATCCCTGGCACAAAGCAGGCACTTGGGAAACAGCAGTTCCCACCTCTTTTCTTGGGGTTACAGAAAGCAGCCAACAAACCCACATCCAAATGAACAGCAAACCTATTCCAAGTCCCAATGCTCCTGATGTGAGGATTGCCTGTCACTTTGGATCATGCATAGCATAGCATAGCATCCGTTCACAATAGGAAATAAAAAGCACTGTGATGTCTGAAAATAATTTCAGGAAACTCAGCCTGATCTTCATCTCCTTTGTTTTTCTGTGTTCACCATCAAAGAAATGGGTGAATATCTATAGACCTTCTACTCAGAGCCAACTCAGCCATGGTCCCAGAAATAGTCCTCTAGTTATCATTTTAGACCAGTAGCAAGCTGGTCACTCACCTAAGGAAAAACTCCTTGGATTTCCTCCTAAAGAAGAGCTTCATCTTGAGCTTTAGGAGTCTTGTTGAGGAATTCAGTTCCTAAACTGACGTGATGGAGAGCTGGGCCTACATTTTCTTCCAGCAGGCTCTGGGTCTCTGGTATAATGCCTAGCTCCTTGATCCACTTTGAGTTCAGTTTTGCTCAGGGTGAAAGACAGGGGTTTAATTTCATTTTGCTACACATGTATTTTCAGTTTTCCCACACCACTTGTTGAAAAGGCTATCTTTTCTACAATGTTTGTTTATGGAGCCTTTGTCTAGTATGAGAGAACTGTAATTATGTGGGTTTGTCTCTGTGTCTTCTATTCTGTTCCATTGGTTTTCATGTCTGTTTTGATGCCAATACATGTTGTTTTTGTTACTATAGCTCTGTAGTATAACTTAAAGTCTGGTAGCACAGAAGTAAAATCAAGAATCAATAAATAGGATCGTATCAAACTAAAAAGCTTCTTCACAGCAGAGGAAACAGTCTAAAAGGTGAAGAGAGCCTACAGAATAGGAGAAAATCTTTGCCACCTGCACCTCAGATGGAGCATTATTCTTCAGGATACACAAATAACTCAAAAAACTTAACACCAAAAAAAAAAAACAAATAAATCAACAAATGGGCAAAGGAACTGAAGAAACAGGTACTTCACAGAACAGGCACTTCACAGAAAAAATAAAACTGGTCAACAAATATATGAAAAACTTTTCAACATCTCTAGCAATTAGAGAAATGCAAATTAAAACTACACTGATATTTCATCCCACTCCAGTCAGAATGGCAATTATCAAGAGTACAAGTAACAAGAAATGTTGGTGATAATGTGGGGGAAAAGGTACATTCATACATTGCTGCTGGGACTGCAAATTGGTGCAACCACTATGGGAAGCAGTATGGAGATTCCTCAGAAAACTTGGAATGGAACCACCATTAGACACATTTGATTTTGGAGCATTTCAGATTTCAGATTAGGGATGCTCAACCTAATATTTGTATATTATGAGACAAATCTGTAAGTAAAAAAGCCATCCTTGCCATTCTTGGATGACATCCTAGCATCTGTTTTACTCCAAATTGTTTCTATTGATTTCTGGTACTCTTTTATTTGATCCTGGGCAATGAGTGGGCTCCACCAGGGCTTGCTCACTCTCTCTTTTCCTCTCTCTCTCTCTCTCTCTCTCTCTCTCTCTCACACACACACACACACACACACACACACACACACACACAAAGAATCTTTTGACTTGAAAACTTTTTGCAGAAAAAAATAATTGAGTATATAATAGGCTCATTTATAACCCAGGTGATATCTAGTACAATTTGGGCCTCTTTTCCTTTTCCCACAATTAGTACAGATCAAATCAGAGTATTAGGAAAATTCAAGGCAACCTAGATCCACTAGCTCTAGAATAAATATTAGAAACAATAATCATTAGGCAGATATATTACAGAGGGAATTATCACACACAGAGCCAAATAGCAGAATACTCTTTCTAATCATGCTTTCTATGGCTGTAGTTAGCAGCATTCCCCTAAAGCTTGTTCACAGTGCAGCCTGACTTAGACCAGCAAGGAAAGCCCATGAGCATACAGAGGGCCTTCCAAGACAGGCTGCATCCTCAAACTCCTGGGACCCTGACCATGAACCCTGCCTCTGCCCCTGATCTTTCCTTTTCATTCACACCTGAAGACACTGACCTGGGACTTCTTCACTGGATTTCACTCATTATCCTCATTTTACAGATGAAGAACTTAAAGAAGGATGGTTTGTTAAAAGTTCCATGTTAGATAATGACAAGGAAGAGCCCAGAACCCATTAATATATCTGTCAGATTTGTCACCTTGAATATAGTATCATTTATCCTAGGGCCTTGCTATTCTCATAATAATTAGAAGCATCCAATATGTCAGGCAAATTGCAAGAGAGTGAAATGTTACAGCCTTAATGTTGTAAATACAGTTCCAAACTACAGAAGTTCCTGCTTATCTATGGTTTCACTTTCCAGAGGTTCAGCTAACTTTGGTTGACTGAGGTCTGAAAATATTTATATTTGTCTTAATTCTTTTGAGAGAGACTGCATGCACATAACATTTATTATGTATATTGTTACAATTGGTCCATTTTGTTATTAGTTACTTCACTAATTTCTTACTATGCTTAATTTGGAAATTAAACTTTATAATAGGTGCATATGTATAGAAAGAAACATAGCATATATAGGGTTCATTACTATCTGTGACTTCAAGCATCTCTTCAGGAATCTTGGAAAGTATCTCCTGTGCCTAAAGGGGGATGACTAGACTTATGCAATAGGATTTCCTGAATATATTCCACTTAAGTCATGAAATGAAATTGTATTCTACTTCTGGAAACTTTTTGTCTCCAGGCTGCAGAGCCCTGTGCTTTTGTGGTCATCCACAGATGAAGAGATGGTGGTGGAAACACTCCGGTAATGGCGCTGTCCCTCCACAGAGCACTTCATGTGCTGGAAGCTCTTTGCAGCCACGCTCATAACTTCTTTTCTCCCAGAAAATGGCATCAGGGACACCTAACAAGGTTACATAAATTGTATGCTGATGGCCCCAGGCGCTTTATGGTCCTCTGCTAAATAGAGAACCCACCTCTGCCAGCCTTAATAATGGCATCAGATGGCCATGGCTCCTAAAATAAATAAAAGAAAATAAAATTGTCTGGGCTTAAAGGTCAAGGCACTGAGGAGAGCAAACATCTTGGGTTTTTTTTTACAGCACATATTTAAAGTGACACTTATCATGTTATCTCTCCTCACTCAGATCACATTTTTTGCTGTGTTTTGTTTTCTAGTTTCTTTGTAAGGTCTTGCTTGGCTTAAATGTTTCCTCTTATTGCACAGATTTTTATCTCTAAAGCATATGAAATTTTCTGTCATTTCTGAAACATGAAAATGATTTTTCCCTTTGCAGTTATAATTTGAAGTAAATGAACAAAATTAATGCAATTTTTATTTTTTTGGAGGAATAGATAGCAGGCCAAGTAACATATTGGTGCCTGTGGCTTCAACTAGCCTCTGAGAAAGGATAGAGATAAGAGAGAGAATCCAAAGCTCCCTCCTTCCCTGTTTGTCCCCAGCTCTACTACTAACTGCAGCTAGCCCTTCCTCTATTTTCCCGAGACTTTCATATTATGGACTTCCTTAGAATATGGAAAAATTTAACCAACAAAAACCAAAGCATTTAGTCACTTTTTTCCAGAAATTTTGGGCTCACTACTGAGGACTTCAGGAGAGCAGATGAAATATTTCCCACTCATTAAAATCTTCAGGAAGACTGGCATGCTGTTAAAGAAGCAATATTTTAATAGAACAGCTATAGACTCTGATGTGCTCATCTGCTTATGCTCTACAGAGGCACAAATCTAAAGCAGCTTCCATTTCAGTATAGCCTGAACTTTTCCCCTGACTCCCTAGAATTTAAATCCTTGCATTGAAGGAAGAAAATCAATCACGTCAGTTCTAACAGTGCTGATTTCTCAGCCTAAACATAAGGTGCTCATTGTTCTGCAGAAATTGTGTGGGAAAGGTGTCTGAGGAGCCAAGTTTTTGTAAGGCAGTGAGAAAGACCTCAAGTTCTCGCCTTGTCCACCAAGAACCTGCGGGTGGCGCTGCTTTAGTTCAGAGGTGCTTTTTTACTGCTGTGCCAAAGGACCCCACAAGAACAATTTTAAAGGAGGGAAAAGTTTATTTGGGGACTCACAATGTCAGAGGTCTCAGTCCATACAGAGCTGGCTCCATTCCTTGGTGCTAGAGGTGAGGCTGAACAACATGGCAGAAAAGTGCGATGAAGGGAAGTGGCTCACGTGATGATCAGAAAGCAGAGAGAGCAAGCTCCACTCAACAAGGACAAAATATATACCCCAAAGGCATGACCCCCCTCCCAGGGACCCACCTTGTCCAGCCATACCCTACGCATGTTCAGTAGTTATCACCCAGTTAGTCCTTATCAGGGTATTAATTCACTGATTGGGTTAAAGCTCTCATAATCCAATCATTTCACCCCTAAACCTTGCATTGTTTCACACATAAGCTTTTGAGGGGAATCTAATCTAACCCATAACAAGAGGGCAGTGAAGGGGAAAGATAGAGTGACCATTGCAAACCCACCTGAACAAAAATGAATCTTTCAGGGGATAAATGAGGAATCAATCATTACACTGATGAGTGTAGTGAGTAGTGCTCCCACAGCCCAGAGAAGGGAAGCATGACTCTATCCAATCAGGCCAGGGACATTGAGAAGCACCTGACCACAGCAGGTAGTAGAGGAGGAAGTGAGAAGGGTATGGTTATGTGTGGCTCTCAACTAGAGTTGCCAAATTTAGCAAGAAGAAAAAGAACAAGAAAGAAAAAACAAAAGGACATCATAGGACATACTTGTGCTAGAAAATTATTCATTGTTTATCTGAAATTCAAATTCAGCCAGGCATCCCATTTTTTACCTGGCAACCCTATCCATAACTCCCACTTGTCTCTCCCTTCCCACTGGAGTAGCTCCAACATTATTCATTTCATAAATTGAGGTCTACATAAAAGTGTTTTGAAAAGGGGTTCTGATGCTTTGAAAAAAATTTAGATGGGAATAGTTGAAAATTGCCACTATACTGTACCTAATACATTTTATCTCTGTGCATATAGGACAAGAAAAGGGTATGCATATGCAAAAACTTTATAAGAAAAATTTAAAATGTATCTTATCATTTGATATATTCTATGATATTCTGAATGTAGTAGATTGAATTTTTGGTTGTACTCTTTGTCCTTTTCTATATCCATACTTTTTGTCCTGTGATATCACAGTTCCTCCCATTAGAAGCAGAATATAGTTCCCCACCTCTTTGGGTATTATCTGATGTACTTGCATGATTTGGCTTGTCCTCTTGTACTCTGCCATCAACATGAACACAGCAAGCCTAGGGAGTGAAGTGCTCACTTGTCTCAGAAAAATAAGATAACTTGAAACAAATCTAAGTTGGACCCATGGCCTGAAGTCAAGTCCAGCTAAGCCCAGGCAAGCTGATTCACATGTTCATGAACTAGAAGTAAATGCTTTTTGTTGTATGGTTCAGGCATTGAAGGTGGCTTGTTCCCCAGCATTACTATGACAAACATTGACTGATATATACTCTACTCATTACCTCACGGTATCTATCAAGGCTGCCAGTTTCTTCAAGAGCAAATTTACACCAGTGTGCATGATACAGACTTTTCCACTTAGGTAAGAAAATTTTAGAGACAATGAATTCCAAGAATTTCCCAAGATTCACAGAGAAGCCACCCACTAAATGAAAATCATCATCCAGATTGCTAATGAGATTATCACTAATCTGCTCAATTTAAAAAACCAAATGCTCTTTAAAAAAATTTTGAAACAGCATTTCAAAGATTTTTCATCTAGTCACCATGAGAAACACTGAACAGCTGGCTGGCAATTCATTTATTAGAGCAAACATTTAACTGAGTAGGAATTCATGATCATTATTATTCTTCCTTCTCTGTATTTTACATTCAAGATGTATGTTTCATTAAACTTGGCATTTGCAGGATAAATCCAGTATGCAGCAGATGGGAAATATGGAGTATGATTTTTTTAAAATTTTAGTTAGTGATATTCTCCAGAGATGTTCCCTCCTTGAAAAAAAAATTTCAAAACTCTAATTTCTATGGAATGTGCTTCCTTTCTATGTGACAAAGCCAAATATTTGTACTAATATTTTTTAAACACCAGTACAAGAATTGGAACTATACAAAAATCACACTGTACTCTGCATTATGCAATTTGCCCACATTTGAAAACCAAAACAAACTCTTCAGTATAGCTTGTGTGCCAGAAATTGCATTGGGAATCACAACCAAGCAGTCATGGGAAATGAGGCAACCAGGTAATTTTTTAAACAAGAACTGTAAAAATTACTTTCTGGGAAAGAACATCAAGTTAAATCAGGCAAAAACAATATGGTTCTAAAAATACAATGTGCTTTTTAGGGTGCAGGAGCTTAAAAATCTTCCTTAAACATGATAACATTCTGCCTCAGCTATCATGTCAAGTTAAGGATGATAGGTTATTTAATTAGCACACTGTTCCTCAAACATTCCCATCAAAAGTTTTTTCAGGCAGAGGGAAGAGGACCTCAAAAGACCAGATGTCAGTTTAAATTAAAATGGCTTACTGCAAGTTGGGTATTTTATCTTCAAAAATCCAAATTTTGCATTGCATTTCATAATATATCCATTTTTTAACATTAAAACAGCACTTCCTGTTACCATTAGGGAAAACAAACAAGTTTACTTGAGACTCACTGGTTAATAACAAAAGAGAAAGTGGTACTTAGAAAACAGGGCTGTTTATAAGAGCTCTAAAACATTTCTGACTTGGTGTCACAAGATTATGAGAACTCAGAATCATGTAAAAGTTGAGAATAAATAACACTAATTTCTTCACTCTTTTAAACACCCTTTGGAAAGAGGAATTAATGACAACAGATTAGTTCCAATGGGCCATGGGCATCTCTCACAGCCCACCCTCAGAATTCTTAGATCCATCTTAGGAGACACTCTTTCCAATCTGTATCTCATTGGACTTTAAAGATGAAGTTCTGCTATGGTTTAGTATGTTTAAATGTATTCTGTAATCCCCAAAAGTTTGTGTGCTGAAAGATTGATCCTATGTGGCAATGTGGTATGGAACCTTAAGATGGGGCTTGGTGGGAGGTCCTGAGGTCAACTGAAGATGTGCCCTTGGAAGAGATTGTGAGAACCCTGCCTCTCTGGCTTCTTGTTTCAGGATGTGTTCCCTCCCTCTCACATGAGCTCCTGCCATAATGTGACACAGTTAAGAGGTTCCTTTGCAGAGCTGAGCTCATGCCAGCTACATGCCCTTGAACTTCCAAAACTGTTAGCTAAATACATTTCTTTATTAAGTTAGCCTGCCTCTGTTATGTAATAAAAGATAAATTAATACAAGCCCTAGCTTGAAGAGTTGTGTATGGGGCAAGAGAAAGCAGGGTGATAACTATAAGAAATGGTGATAACCATTAAGAAATGGTTGCCCAATGCAGGTTTGAGGTACCTGTGGGTCATATCCCTAGAGATTCTTCTCTTACACTAACCACAGATGACACAAACTCACAAATAAGTCCTAACCTGCCCTAATATGAGTTAAGTCTGGGGAAATATGCACATGGAGGATAGGACTAAGGGTTAAAAAAATAAAAAGATGAAATGACTTCCATAAAAGTCACTTTTTTAAAAGTTTACAATTTAATGGTTGTTAATATATTTCACAAAATGTACAACCATCACCATTATCTTATTCTAGACTATTTTTTCATCACTCTCTCCCCCTAGAAAAACTTTACTGATTACTAGCCACTCCTCCAGTCTCTGTAAACTACTAACATACTCTTCCAATTCTATGACTTTTCTAGTGTGGGCACTTCACATGAGTAGAATCATACAGTATATGGCCTTTTTTTTGGTCTGGCTTCTTTCACTTAGCCATATACTTTCAAAGTTCATCTATGGTATAGCATGAATCAGAACTCCATTTCTTTTTATGGACAAATAACATTCCATTGTATGACTATCAAAGTTTATTTACTTATTCATCAAATGATGGATATTTGGGTTGCATTCATTTTTTAACTATTATGGATAATGATGCTATGAACATTGGTGCACAAGTTTTTGTGTAGAGGTATATTTTTAATTCTTTTGGGTATAAACACAGAAAAGAAACTGTTGGGTCATCAGGTGACTTTAATTTTTTGAGGAATTGACAAATATTTTTATAGTGGTGCATTCAGACCAACTTTTACATCACCACCAGCAATGTTTACATTTCTTCATATCCTCACCAATACGTATTAATCTGCCTTTTTCATTTCAACCATCATAATGGGTATGAAGTACCTTTCACTGTGGTTTTGATTTGTGTTTCCCTAATGACTAATGATGATGGACATTTTTGTGTGCTTATGGGCTATTTATGAATGTCCTTTCCTAGATATAACTATTCAACGTCTTTGATCATACCTTAAGTAGATTCATTGTCTTTTATCATTGAGCTATAAGAGGTTTTCACACAGTCTACACTATAGTTTACATAGTCTATATTAAATCCTTGTCAGATATATGATTTTCAAATATTTTGTTCTTGCAGTGCTGAGAATCGAAACCAGGGCCTTATACAAGCTGGCAAGCATTCTACAACTGAGTTACACACCCAGCTCTCTTCTATTTTTTAGATTGCCTTTTCCTTTTTTGCTAATATTGTTCAAAGTATAAAATTTTTGAATTTTGATGAAGTTTAATTTATTTAGTTTTTTCTTTGATTGTTGATACCTTTGGTGTCATATTTAAGAAATGGTTGCCCAATGCAAGCTCTCAAAAGACTTACCTGTAGCTTTTCTTCTAAGATTTATATAGTTTTATTCCTTACATTCAGATCTTTGATCTATTTTAAGTTGTATATGGGGTAGGAAAGAGGTTCAAATTCCTTTTCTATGTATGGATATACAAGTGTTTCCACATCATTTGTTAGAAAATTAATTGTCTTGGTATCCTGGTTGGAAATCAATTACCCAGAGATATATGGGTTTATTTTTGAACCCTCAATTCTACTCCAATGACAGACACATCTATCTTTTTTTTTAATTAGTTTATTTAGTTGCATTTCAAGTCATAGTACATATATAGAGCTCAGTTTTTCCAATTCTCTAGTTGCAAACCAGATAAAGTCACACCATTTGGACACATCTGTCTTTATGCCAATAAAACATAGCCTTGATTATGGTATCTTACATTAAATTATGATATCAGAAAGTGTGAGCCTTCTAACTTTGTTCCTCTTTTCCAGTATTACTTTGACTTCATTTCCTTGGGGTTGCTGAATTTCATACATGTTCTTACATTTTCATTGAGGATCAGTTTGACAATTCATGATGGGGAAAAAAGCTAGAATTTTGACAGAAATAATATTAAATCTGTACATTAGTTTGAGGAATTTTGTCATTTTAACAATATGAAGCCTTCTAATCAATTAATGTAAACTCTTCACTAATATGTCTTCTTCAATTACTTTCAATTGTATTTTGTAGTAAGTATTCAAACATTTTACTTATATTATTAAATTTCCTCCTGGAATTTTATTATTTTAATACTACAGCACATGAAATTTTCTTCTTACTTTATTTTTATATTGTTCATTTCTAGGGTATAGAAATGCAATTGACTTCTGTATATTGATCTTGAACTTTGAGACCTTGAACTTGCTTATTTGTTCTAATAGCTTTTTAGTGGATTCTTAAGGATTTTCTGTGTACAAGATTATTGCATCTACAAAAAGACAGTTCCACTTCTTTCATTCCAATTTCAAGGCCTTATATTTATATATTTGTATCCAAAATATTCTGATTGGAACCTCCACTAAAATGAGGAAGGGGAAACCTGTAACCCCATTCCCACCCACTCCAGCAAAAGGTGAGTGAGGAGCCTGAATGTCACATTTATGCCACTGTAACTAGGCTTCCCAGTTCCCAGGTGGCCAGGACTCTCATCCTCTCTACGTGGCAACATAATCCTTCATTTTATGTTAGTGAGATCATGTGGAGAGCCTGGGCTTCCAAGCTCATCACACAATGAAATGCTATATCATAGTGAAAACAAACCATAACTAAATGATGGAAATTAGTGAAGAAAAGCAAGTACCCAGAAGACTATGTATAGTATAAAAACATGTCTATAAACAGGACAAACAACTAAGATCAATTGCTGTGCTTTAGATAGCATATTTGTGTGATTTATTTATTTATTTATTTATTTATTTATTTATTTACTTACTTACTTACTTACTTAGCAGAGATTCAACAAAATTCAGGATGTTGAAGAAGAAACAGCACAGTGGGCTACAGAGAAGTTTATTGGTAGATGTAGGCAGTGTTTTAGTCCTTGTATTAGGTGGTGAGATCATAGATGTTCATCATATTATTAAAATATATTCTTAACTAAACAACATAAAAGTGGCTTATGGATAAATTAAGGATAACAGTATGACATGAAGAAGGCTGGTGATTCACCAGTATTATACTCCTGAGGTCTATTTTGGAAAAATAAATTCTGATAAACATTTTCCTTTGGTTTAGCCAAATTACATCTGTGCATTCTAGCCAGTTTTCAAAGACATTTCAGGCTTCCTGACAAATTTGTTTTTTAAGAGATGAGAGTTTTAAGCAAGCATTTGAAAAACAAAACTCATAATTTTAGGTCCTCACACCCCCAGTTGAACACACTGAGAAAGTGGCAAACTTTCTCAGGAGGGGTCTTGGTAAAATATCTGATGGCTGCCAGTCTTTTCCTGGGCATATGGACACTCTGGGTGTAAGGTATTCCTCTTCTCAGCTTTGCCCTCCTTCCTAGACTTTTCTCCATCTGTACACATGGCCATGCATTTTTTGTAATTGATACAGTGTCTACTAAATATCCCATACATCTTGTTGAGCATATCTTCACCAGTTATTTTGCTAGAAGTTCTTTTAAAATGAACAGCTTCACAGACAATATCATTATGAATTTGGTAGCCTAAAACCAATAAAACAAACATATTATTAATACCCATGCCTTTGGCCATCTGTAATGGAAAGAACCAGGTACAATGTATCATATAAAAGTGTCATTTAATAATTGTCTTATTTCAGGATGGCAGCTGCTTGAGACCCAAATCAGATTCAAGGTTGCATCCAATGGTCTCCTTTTAGTGAAAGGAACTTGGAAGAATTGCAGAATCTGCTGAGTGCTGTAACCGAGACTTCAAAACACTCTTACATATGGTTTATTTAGTGGTATTTCTCATGGTAGGGTACTAATCAATATTTATCTGTTTTGAGTTACAACTATTTTATTCCAAATTAACATTACTAATTTTTAAATCACATGCTTCATGAAGATTGTGTTATGGACTTTCTTGTGTGATTCTGTCTTCTTTACATCTCCACCAAAATTTAAAACAACATTTTAATTATGCATCCTGTGCTTTGTGATCAACTGCCAGTATGGCCACTGATTCTCCAGTGGTGGTTGAGAGGTGCTTCTACCTGCATTCTCAGGTGAACTGTGGGGGAGCCTCTGTCATAACATCTGACCTGGTATGATTTTGAGCATGCCCTCCAGATTCAAAAAAAGGCTTTTACTTCCTATTTTTAGCCAAAATTCTTTGTTTTCCATTTGGAAATAGAATTTTTAAATTTATGTATCATTTAAAAGATAAAGAGTGACACTAATTTTTGCAAAAAATGAAATTTGGGTAAGAAGACCTTAGGGTATTGGCAAAATTGGTACAATAAAAAGCAGGTTGTAAGATTGTCAGTTTAACAGTTTGCCATAATTAAGGCAAGAAAGTTGAACTGACTGATGGTAGTCAGTGGTTTTTGTTCTAATTATATGCTTAAAAACTCACTTGTGTGTTTGGTGAAGAACATGGAAACACATAGTAAGCAAAAAACAAACTCTACCTGTGGCAGCCTCCACTATCTCTGAGAATGCTGAGACTGCAAATCCTTCCTTTCTGGCAGGACACAGCTGCCTGCACCAGCCAAGCATCATTTGTCCTCATAACTTTTTTTTTTTTATCAGCAAGATTAAGAGTACCAATTTTCCTGAGACTTCAAAACAACCACATTTTCCACTCACCTTCCATGAATTGTCCAACATATATAAACTGCAATCTTCTCTACTTACGCATGCATATTTCAAAATATTTTAGTATCATAAGAATTCAAATCTGCATTTCTCCAAATTGTCTGGTAAAATTAATTCTCCATGTCAATTCTTGTACTTTTCACTACCCTCCACTAACTTAGTATGAAATGTGCAAGATTAAAAAATCAGGCTTACAGAACTACATGTCCTTTCAATAAAGGATTAAAAATAGGAGGTGGGGGATGAAAAAAATAGAAATTTCCATAGAAAAAATATTTGTAAAATCTATGCAAATCCTGAAGTCTAGATCTTACAAAAAACAAACCTCATCTTTTACCATATGTGTTATTCTGATAAATTTTAAATTTGACTCTGATAAATAAAATCACATTTTGAAATCACATACTGAAGACATCACTCTTTAAGACAATGAAATCCTTTGATAAATCACACCAATGGCACCACACATTTGCTGTATTTGTTTTCTTTTGCTGTGTGATGATATTAGCACAAACTTAACAGCTTCAAACAACACAATTTATCATCTCACAGTTCTGTGTATCAGGAATCAAGGTGCTGCTTAGCTGGATGTCTTGCTGTAAGGTCCCACAAACCTGCAAGGAGGGTGTCACTGGGGTTGCAGGCATAATTATCAGAGAGTTGGACAGTGACCAGACCACTATTTATGTATTCCTAAAATACTATGCTGAAATCCAGCTTCTGCCATGACCTAATAAGCTGCCCTTCCTGCATCTCCCCCAATACAGTTAATAGCACCTCAATTCTTCCAAGTACTCAGAGCAGAAATGATGGCATCATTGACTCTTCCTTTTCTCTTATATCTGATAGTGTCAGTGAATCCTGACTTCACCCTCAAAAGGTACCCAGCATCTGACCACCTCAGACCACTTTCCCTGTTATCCCCTTGATCCAAGCCACTATCACCTCTCAGGGGGATTATTGCAATAGTTTATTTAATATCTCATCTTCACTCCTTTTGTTGATTCTCAACAAAGGGCCTCAGGGTGATCCTGTCAAAATGTTAGACATTTCAGCTCAAAACCTTCTCTCTTCTTATTTCACCCAGATTAAAAAGTAAAGCTCTTCACAGGACAGCAATGCCCTACATTTCACATTTGACATCCTCCCACCCCTCCCTTGCTATATCACCGTAATCTTGTTTTCTGAAACAATCCCACTTGCTCACTTCACTGGAACACAGGGGCCTCCTGGCCATTTCCCAACTCACCATGGGTCCTTTCCTCTCCCTGAAGATCTCTTTTCCTGAGACAGCCCCACGAATTTTCTCATTTCCTTCAGGTCTTGTTCAGATGTCACCTTCCATCCTCAGAAAGGTCTACTTTCATCACCTTATTTAAATAGCATCACCTCTGAGCCCTGCTTTCTTTCCTGACCACTTGTCACTTATCAATATCCCATACATGTTTCTTGTTAACAATATTTCCACTTTCTGTCTTCTGATTAGAACATAAGCCATAGAAATATTTTAATTTTGTTCACTAATACCTTCCCAATACCTAAATATATCTAGTTCATGTTAGATATTCAGTACATTTACCATAGAACCCTTCAGGACATGGTAAAGTGGTTGTATTTTAACTTGTTGAAGACTGACAGGGATTTTAAGGGATTTATTTAAGCAAGGAAATACTGTTATTAGATTCCTGCTTAAGCAAGACTATATACTGTGGTTGCTTTGTGGAGAATAGTTTGAAGAGGTCCAGACTAGTATGAAATAAAAGAAAAATGTCTGTTTTAGTTGTCCAAGTAAGAGATGATAGTGACTTGACCTAGAATTAAAGCAATAAGGATGATGAGAAGTCATTTGATTCATGATGTATGTTGAACAAATGCTGACCAAACCTGTTGGCTGGTCAGATATTGGGTATGAAGAAAACAATGGAATGATAGATGTCTCCTTGATTTTCAAGAAAAGAGATTAACAAAGAGAAATCTGTGATATAGGAAGTAACCAAAAAACTGTCAAAGAAGATGAGAAAAATAATTGTATCAGCCACTACAAGGATATATAGAAAAAGGGAAAGAATGGAGATTTGAAATTGGAGCTGTTAAGATGAAACTCATTGGGGACCTTATATTTTAATGATGTGCTGACTGGAGTCAGCACATCTGTTGGAGTGGGATGAGACAGGAATATGAAACAGGTGATACAACAATTCAGTCAAATCTCAAAAAAAATTTTCTCACTGTAAGATGAGTACAAAAATGGGGTAGTAGGTGAAGAAACACATGAAATTTTTTTAAAAAGCCATTTTTTTAAATGGAGATGTGAGGGCATGTCTATCTACTAATAGAAATGATCAAGAAGAGAAAGAAAAAAGGCTGGTGGTATTGCAGAGGGATTGTGAGGGGAATGGCAGAAATAAAATTCTTGAGAATAGACAGGCAAATGGGATCCAAAGCAAGAGTTAGATAGAAACAAGATGCATTGTCCAGCACAGAACATGCAAGAGGAAGCACAGGGCCCATTTGCAGGTGGGCTGCTGGAAGATTTTGTGGCAAGAGGGAGAGTTTCTCTTCTGAGTGCATCTATTTTGAGAATTGGAGAAGAGGCTTTAGACACTTAAGGAGAGGGAGGAAAAGGTGTAAAATAGTGACACAGAGGAGGCGTGGTGGGTATTTACTCAGCATTGAATATCCATATAAAATTCTCGATAATAATTTAAATTTGACCCATTGGCCTGTTTTGTAGTCTTCTGAAGTATTAGCTGCTAAAGTACAGGCACAGGGTAGGGAGGTGGCTAGGAAAACATAGAATTAATTTTTCCAAAAAATTTGCAGGTGAGGAGAAAAAAATAAGGAAGTAGAACCTGATGTCAACATTGCTGTAGTTCAGCAATATCCAACAGGGGTAACAAGCAAAACAAGAACATGAAGACAGAGAGATGTGAGGCAAATGCAGTGGGGTCAGTGGACCAGAGATCCCTGTGCTGAAAGATGTCTGAGTAGGATTCTTGAGGCGCTGAGCAGGGCAGTTAAGTGGTAGCAGTAGGCAGACAGCAGGACAGCTGATACTGAGATAACTCACCTACCAGCCTATTAAAATGTATAGTTTTGAGCCAAACCTCAGAGAATCTGATTGTGTAGCTCTGGAGTGTAACCTGATGGTCTCTGTTTTTCATTAGTGATCACAGTGGTTCTGATACAATCTGTCCAAAGAAAGGCATTTGGGAACTACTGAGAGGTAATAAATATGAGTGTGCCCATAAGAGGCTATGATCACACAGGACTCAGGGAAAAAAGTATCCAAAGAGGAGGGACTTGATAGTAACATAATTGCCAACTAGCTCATTTATTGCAGGAACAAACCCAAGTTGGGGAATTGTTCCGTTAATAAACTCCTTGGCTATTGGAGACATAAATTTCTTCAGGACAATAGATGAGAAAATTATTAAATGCTTTGCAAAGATGTTCTGAGGGAGAGGAGAAGTACCACATAAACATCACCTCAGAGGTGCCACATAGGAGTCAGAAAATCTCAGTGAGCATTGAAACTTTGTACAGCCTGGCATTTTGTTGCCAGTTAAAGACATATACCTCCGTCCTTCTGCTTTCAGATGTCATGAAAACTTTACCAGGCCTATGGCTGTCCTGCTGCACATAGACTTGCTGTTGGTGTTGAGAGCCTGTACAGGACATTAAAATATATATATATATAAATATAAACATCGTGTCACTCTCTGCCAGTTGAAGTTGGGGAATATTTTTTTCTGACTCTAAGTTTATACTTAAAAAGAACTACCAGCTTATCCAAAAGGACAGGTCAATTTGAGAAAGGCATTTGATACAGAATGCTGACTTGATAATGTGAAAAAGAGGAAAGCAGACTGCTGGCAGAGTTTGAATGAAATACACAGGTTCTGCCACTGAAGGAATGCATTAACCCTGGAGTTATCAATGTTGGCCACTCGGGGTTATTATGAATGGGACTACAAAATTCTAGAGGAATTCAATAATGTGAGGGACACACACAAAAAAGGAATAAGTCATTTAGAGATGGGTCTACACTGAAAGTTTTCTCTAATCATGACTTGTGCACAAAAAATTTCCAGCAAAAATAGGGATGGGTTATAACAAGGAAGGCAGGAGAATGTGGTAAAGAACTCAGCTTCTCCCTTCAATTCAGTCTCTAAAACTTACTAGCTTTATAACTTAGGCCAAATTATCTAACCAACCACTGTAAATCTGTTTCTACATCTAAAGAAAGTTGATAATAGTATTTAACCCAAAGATTGTGCTTAAAATTTAATTAGATAATGCATGACAAACTTTTAGCATGGAGCCTGCCTCATTGTAAATGTTGAATAAGTGTTACATATTACAAGGTTATTGTTCAGTCTAGGAAAATCATCATATTTGAACTTCAAGTGCATCATAGCGAATCTTAACATCAGCATGGTACATTAATATGAGGAAAATAAAGAAGTGTAGATAATCAAGAAAAAAAATTTGTTTGAGCTGGAAGCCAGCAAGACTGAGATGGAAGCATAAATAGTATGCAAAATAGAAAAGAGTTTTTAAATAGATGAAATGAGAACAAAATATGCTCCAGACTTTTTGGTACAGCAAGTGTCTCATTAACTTGTACTCAGTGACTTGAAGTTCTCCATAACAGACGCCCTTCTTCTCATCTAATTCAATTCAGTAGGCATGTGTCTACTCTACCTGTTATTGTGACAAAATTGCAGACAACACCACAATGAAGAGCAGAATAAAGGTACAGAAAAAAGATGGGATACAGTAAGGAGTCAAGAAATACATAGCTGATTCTGGGGTCATATTGATATTGGACATCTTAAAATTTCATTCCCTCATCTACAAAATAGGGATAATAACATTGCTCATCTCTATATAATTGTTACCATGATCAAATGAGATGAGAAATGTATGCATTTGTACCATGGTGGTGATTTTTGTTAATAATGATAAATGTACATTCCCTGTCCTGTTGTTTTCCCAACACTGGCTATCCCTGCTCCATTTCCTGTGCTGGGCATTATCTCCTGACATTTTTATCTATACTCCCTAACTAAACAATCTCATGTAGGCTTATGATTTAAAACACTGTCAATATGGCATTGCAGGGTGAGGCAAGTGAGGCACCAGCCTTGAACTTAAAATTTAAGGGATATCAAAAAGTTAATGATCAATATAATTAATCAATAAATAATATGTTATATAATATTTAGAAAAACAAAAATGAAGGCCCTAAAATGCAGCATTGACAAAATATCAACATCTCAAGTAAAGTGTTATTTATTGTTTTCCTTTTTTCTCCAGCTCCAACATGGTACTGTGCTTTATCCTCCTCTCTGAGCTCAAAGAATTGTGTATTCAGCTTTCCACTAGACATCTTCATTTACATATTTCATATTTGTATAGTGTCTCATACTTAATATGCCAAAACAACTACTAATTCTCCATCACCACTCTTTCCTCTGTGCATCCTATTTGTACACATACACACACACACACACACACACACACACACAGAACTTCTAGTGTTCTGGTCTTTCCTACCTTAGAGAATGGCTTCATGTTCATTCATATCCAGACAAAAGACTAAAACCATAAATCCTCTCAATCCCACCTTTCCTTCACTTCCCACATCAATCTATCAACAAGTATAATCAATATCAATTGGAAACTATCTTGAATTGACTTCTTATATCTCCGTAATTCCACATTCAGCCCAGATCGCCATCATTTCAACTCTGAGCCCGCTCTAAGGGTATGCTAACCTGTATTCCTATTTCCACTCTTACCTCCTCGCCTAGAAGCCAGATATGTTCTTTAAGGGTACTTGAAGGACATTCCCATGCACACAACACAAATGGCTTCCCACTGCATTTAGAAATAACAGTCACACCTTGGCACTCCCAAACTTATGACCTCATATTCCACCACTTTCCAGTCCAGGAATTCTTGAACAAGAAGAACTGAGCATACTCTGCCCCATAACATTTGCATTTCTGCTATGGGAAATGTTTATCCCCACAAGCCCCACCACCCACTCACCACACATTCAGGTCTCTGCTTAAATGTCACCTTATAAGACAGGTCTCCCTTCATCTTGCTTTCTAAAATAGCAACCCCTTCTCTTCCTATTTCTTCATTTCATTGTCTTTCATAGCATTCATTGTTACTTCATATGTTGTATATTTGCTTGTACATTTGGCAATTTTATGTATCCTCTGTTAATTGTCTGTAGTAGAGACATTGTTATATTCATGATTGTAGCTCCATACATAGAATAGAGACCACCATATATGTGATACTAAAAATGAATTTAAAATTCAATGTTAACTAAAGATATTTGCAACATAATAAAATTAGAAACTGCTTAAAAGTCTGTTTAACTCTTAAGCTTTGTCTAATTTGCATTTGTTTAAGCTGTGATTTCAAAAGTTTAAAAAAAGATTAAACACCAATGTTTACAATGGTGGCACAATAAGGGAATTAAATATTACCATTTTCTCTTCTTTCTATTTTCATGAAGTTTCCATTTTTTCTTTATTACTTTTAGATTCTCTTTAGGAAATAATTTATCATTTGAAGGGTTTAGAATAGGAAAATTCATCTAAAAATAAAAACATTACTAAAGCTTTGAAAGCATAAAGTTGTTTGCGAATGACTGAGTAGAATAATCTGGGAAATCATAAAACAAATCTATAATTTATGGTCACTCACGGCATGTATTTTTAATCAATCAAAACAGGAGAATGAATTAGGCTAATGATGGAAGAGGAGGGTAGCTAAGAAGACAGTACCAATTTTTCTCATTGCCACTATTTTCATACCCAGTGTGAGAGATAAAAGGACTTAGGTCAATGGGTCGGTATGAAGAGCAATATATTTTGTCCAAATGATTCCCATTACAGCTGCCAGATAATACACAGGATGGCCAGTTAAATTTGAATTTCAAATAAGTAACAAAGAATTCTTTAGTGTAAGTTTTCCTACAAATATTGTAAAGCATGCATTTAAAATAAAAATTACTTGTTGCTTATCTGAAGTTTATATTAAATGGCCATTTTATATTTTTGTTCACTAAATCTGGCAACCTTATCACAAATGGATTTTGAGGGAAAAAATATACCAAGTAGAAGAGGAGAGAGTGGAACATAACTCGTGAAGACAGGGTTTCTCATTCTCCATTCCTATACTGGGACCAGGGAGAGATATATCAAAGATTTAAATTCGAAAAATGTTTAGGCCCCTACTTTGTGTTGGTCCTGTGTTGTGGATGACACAGAAAGTGTACAGAACATGATCCTGGCCCAGCAGGCTTATATCCTAAGCTAAACAAGAAACAAGACTCTGGAGTTCAACCTCACCCTCAGTTTTGGTCTGCACCTTACTATACATGTGACCTTGGGTAAATCATGTAATTGCTCTGTGCCTCGGTTTCCTCAAATGAGAGAAAACATATGACCCCTAACCTTCTGAGTCTGATTTATTTTGCTTAACATAATGGTCTCTAGTTCCATCCATTTTCTTGCAAGTGACATAATTTCATTTTTCTTTATGGCTGAATAAAACTCTATTGTATATGTATTCCATATTTTCCTTATCATTTCATCCATTGATGGTCACCTAGGTCGGTTCCATAATCTGGTTATGAATTGTGCTTCTATAAA
The DNA here is from genome assembly GCA_004024805.1 of Geosciurus inauris. Lineage (NCBI taxonomy): Eukaryota > Metazoa > Chordata > Mammalia > Rodentia > Sciuridae > Geosciurus > Geosciurus inauris. The sequence continues at coordinate 21,302 of PVHX01020345.1, forward strand.
CATGCGTTTGCATGTATCACTGTAGTTGGATGACTTTAATTCTTTAGGATAAATACTGAAGAGTGGTATAGCTAGGTCATATGGTGATTCCATGCGTAGCCTTTTGAGGAGCTTCTATACTGATTTCCATAGTGGTTGTACTAATCTACAATCCCACCAAAAGTGTAAAAGTGTTCTTTTTTCTCCACATCATCTACAGCATTTATTATTATCTATATTCTTGATGACTGCCATTCTGACTGATGTGAGATGAAATCTCAGTGTAGATTTGAGTTGCACTCCCCTAATTGCTAATGATGTTGAACATTTTTTCATATATTTGTTGGTGATTTGTATTTCTTCTTTTAGGAAGTATCTGTTTAATTCATTTGCACATTTATTAATTGGGTTGTTTGATATTTTTGTGTGTAAAGTTTTTTGAATTCTTTATATATTTTAGATTTTAATCCTCTGTCAAAAGAGCAGCTAGCAAAGATTTTCTCCTATTCTGTGGGTTCTTTTGGTTCACATTCCTAATTGTTTCCTTTGCTGTGTAGGGCATTTTTAATTTGATGACATTATATTTAATAACTTTTATAATTATTTCCTGAGCTTTAGGTGTCCTTTTGAGAAAGTTGTTGCCTGTGCCTCTATGCTGGAATATTGACTGTTTTCTTCTAGAAGTTGCATAGTTTCTGGTCTATTTCCTAGGTCTATGATCCATTTTAAGTTGATTTTTGTGCAGGGTGAGAGATAAGGGTCTAGTTTCATTCTTCTGCGTATGGATTTCCACTTTTCCCAGCACCATTTGTTAAAAAGGTTGCCAACAGACATTTTTGAATTAAGGAAAATTTAAAAACTCACTATCAATTCAAAAAAGGGCAAGGTCAAAGAACAAAAGTGAATTAATAAAAAACAAAAAAATGATGAAAATAAAGCCGAAATAACATTGCCAAAACAACTATAAGTGGACCATAAAACCTAATATATATTGTGCAAAAGTGTTAATCCTAAAACATAAGAACATATGAAGGTTCAAGTTAAAATATGAAAATATGATAGGAGATATGATAGAAAAACACATACCAGGTACAAGCGACAAAGGAATGAGAAAATTTTTTTAGCAAGGACACAATAATCAAAATCCAGAATTTGGGGAAGGCTATATGAAAAAACAACCCAGTTTTCAATGAGTAAACTGCATAGAAAAAAGAGATATTTGGGGAGTGGCTATCTATACATTAAAAGGGATTTGGCAGCTATATTAATCTATTGCAATGTAAAGATCTCTTGAATGTAAGTTCAAACCAAGCAAGATGGGAAAATTGAAGATATATAATTATGTTTGAATATTTCATAACATTTAAGGAATTATTGTTAATTTTTAAGTGTGGTAATAATTTTGTGATTATATCTTAAAAAATGTATTTTAAGTATATGCATTGAATATTTACAATGAAATGATGCCTAAGGTTTACTTCAAGCTTTGTAAACTCAAATGGAGAGTAAAAGCTGAAAATCCATAAGCAGAGAATCCATTCTAAAATATTATAAATAACTTCAATAACTTGGAATGAAATTTTATGGGTAAAAGCAGACATTAAACAGAAAACAATAGTACAATAAAAAGAAAAAATTCTTGAAAAGACTAACAAAATTGTCAAACCTTTAGCAAAGGAAACAACTAAAGCATACGATGAACAATTCTACGTGTTGAAATGGGATAGAGTATATGATAAGTAATAGAGAGATGTAAACAATGGGAACATTAGGGTAAGGTGATAATTCTATAAATTGGGCCAACTGTGCTGACCCCCCACCGACTTCCTTTAAAAGCAATTTACTTGTATCCCTGGCCATTCTAATATGCTACATTCCTCGGCAAACAACCTGTTATCTACAGCAGAAATACAAGCCCCAAATGCTCCTTCCTGCTGATAAAAAGAACACGGTTTTCCTGAAGGCGGAAAATTTTTTGACCTTTACACAGACCAGAGTCTAGAACTCAGGGAGACAGGACAGAAGAAGCAAGGACAAAATAAAACAGCTGAATAATCCTATAAATATAACTCAAAATAAATTGAATCAATAATTTAAAATCTTCTAACAATAAAAATATTAAGCTAAAATGATTTTATATGAGAATGCTATTAATCAGTTAATGAACAGATTGTACCAATATTCATTAACTTTACCTGAGAATTGAAAAACAGGGGTCAATCCCAACTCACCTTACAAGGCTAGTAAAACTTTCACGAACACATATGCCCCATATACATAATCAAAGTCCTAAGGACTTCTTCACACAGCCTACAAATGTTAAAGCCTTCAGGAAAACATCTCTGGCTACAAGTTGTCTAATTCCTTTAACTTTAATGTGATAGAATGATTCCATCTTATCTGAGTGCTGGAATGACAGCCCACGCTTCAACGTGCGTGAATCTCATATTGAGGAAACAAAGTAAATTGCTAGAGTACAAACCATGTGATGCCATTTACATACAAAATTCATGAACCAATATAAGTAATGCTGTTCAGTGTAATTACATGTGTAATAAAGAAAAAGAAATGAACAAGAACAACAAACATAAAATTCAGTAGTCAGATACTTCCCAAAAGGCAGAAAAAGGGTTGTATTTATGCAGAAGAAGGGGTCCCTCCACAATATTGATAATGTTCCATCCCTCAATTTGGGTGATGAGAAAAAAAGTTTCTGCTTAATCATTATGCTTCATAATTGCAATATTTACTATACTCCATGTTGTTTACTTACAGTTATAATTTATAGCATAGTATGCAAACCTTAAGTGCGCAACTCAGTGAACTTTTACATATGTAAGTATCCCTATGGTACTCTTTTTGTATTAAATATTTCACAAAACAAACAAAAACTGATTCTGAGGTTGCTGTAATTTGCACATTTGTTTTGTATCAAGTTCATTAACAGTAAATCCATTACAACTTTATTCTTTAAGGATGGGGCTTTTCCAAAAAGAAATCCAATATGTCTGTGAAAATTCCAGTGTCACTGAAAGAATATAAGCACATATAAGGGTGACATTTTCAGAAAGGAAAGAATTCTCATCCTAAAATAAAAAGTTGTTCACAATATGCTTCTTTTTATAAATGATCTTACTCCATGGTTGATGTGGAGTGTGTTGCAGGAAGGCTAAACCTCAGCCCACATAAGAGAAAGCTCTCAAGAAACATGATCTGATGGTTTTCGCAAGGACTATTGAATTTCAATTTCCTCCCACATGCTTCTCTTCTCTGTGGACAGGCAGGCAGGCTTTCTAAATCTCATGCCATTCCTAATCAAACATGTAACCATTTTTAAAAATTGTCTATCCATTTAAAGTATACTGAATTCAGCATAAACTTAATTTTTAATATCTTGAGTGTTTCCTGAGGAAAAGTTAATTACATTTTACCCCATATCTTCTGTGTCAGTCAGCCTTCTGTTGATTTAACAAAATACCTGAGATAATCAATTTGTAAAGACAAAAATGTTTTCTTGGGCTCGCGGTTTAGGGTCTGTGGTGGCACATCATGGCAAATTTGCATGTTGGAGAAAAATCACTCAATAAGAAAGGAAGGGGAAAAAAAAGAACAAGAAGGGGCCCTGTTCCTACACACAATAGACACACAGAATGACCTAACTTCTTCCCACTAGGCCCCACCTCCTTCCACTAGAGCTACATGGGGACCAGGCCTTTAAAATATGGGGCTTCAAAGATTATTTATCATCTAAACTATAGCATCTTCCTTGTGTGGTAGGCTCAGATTGTATAATTATCATAATTTTACTAGTTCTGAAAAAGTGACCATGACTTGAGCAATGTGTCAGTCAATAAGATTTGAAGCACGGTATGAGATGGCCAAGGGGGAGGGGTTGGGCAGCTCCTGGAGGCCATGCAATATTCTGAATCAGTAAAAAAAATAAGTTACTCATTTTTCCAGTGAAATGGTTGTTACCATATGCTGATCTATTCTACTTATACATAAGACCATCCAAACTTTAAAATTTTTATCACAGAGAAAACGGCATTTTCGCCCAAATGCAAAATGAATTCTGTCTCCTTTATCTTGTCACATTGAAATGAAGGTATCCCCCTTGAAGGCTTTAAGATTATGTGCAGTTCATAACTTTCATTAAGAAAAAATTTTAAACATAGTCTTTTCGTATAAAATTAAGCAGTTTCATATGTTTAAGTTGTAATTTGTAAATGCCTTGAATTCAAGCTATTTCCTTGTATCTTTCACAACACATAGAAAATTATTTATAATATATGCTTAATAAATATCTTATTAATCCACCAGAAGATGGCACTCATAAAAGATGTCTGCTGAGGGATAAAACTCTGGTTCCATACAGTACTAAGAATAAAAGCACGGAGCAAGGACATTAGGGAGAAGAAAAGGAAGCCAGCTGGTACTATTGGAAAGGTACAATATCCAGTGTTTTTATATTTCTTTCAATTAATTCACACAAACAGAACAGAAGATAGGCATTTTTCTAGTTGCTGCTACTGTTATTACTCGTCCTCTTGTTTTAACTGATGAATAAATAGATGTTCAGAAAGCTAGTTGATTATTTGAGGCCATATAACCATTAAATTGAAAAGATTTAAATCATAAATTTCTGGATTCAAACCTTATAACCTTGTTTAGTTTAGTTTAGTTTTGTTTTTTTGCCACTAAATTGTTATTCGATTGTTTATCTATTTATATCCAAGAATCTGTATCAGATAATTAAAATTCTCTTCTTTTATGATTTCATCTGGACAGGTTAAGAGTAGAAGATGATGTGGTTTTAATTGCTAGGTTGTAGGATTTCTGCATTGTGATAAAGTTCTCCATATCTAGCTATGAGTAAGGACTTCATACAGCTCTAGCTAGCTGGGCTCAGGATGTGGTGATGTGGCCTGCTCTATCTGGGAGGGGTTCCCTGGAAGAGAATGCCTGGATTTTGGATGGGATTCATTTTCTGGGTTGATGGATTTTGCTTGGATAATGAGAACAACTATTAAAACAGAAGACTCATCTTATTTTCCTCTTTGCCATGATGATTGTTGATCATTAAAACGTGAGTTGCAGCAGGGAAAAAACATTAAACCAGGACCACGAAATCTCATTCATAAGAGTTGATCTGCTTAGTAAAGCATCTGGCTTATATGCGCTCTTCAGAAAGAGACATCAGGAAGTGCCTGGCAGCAATGGGTGGTCTAAAGGATTTGCTCGAAGATTAAGCAATGTATAATTAGACCCAATGAACAGGGAAAGACTTAGGCCAGTCTCCCTACTTCAAAAAGATGAGGACTGCTAAGAAACTCTTACCAGTCCTTCCTCTTCTGATATGTAAAATAACTGCATTTGAGCTTCATTTGTTTGTGTTGGAGTCTACCTTTCCCATTAGGTCTGTTTTAAAATATAATTATCTTGGAAGAGACTGTAAACCAAATTCCTTATTATAAGGATCAGTTTGTCAGACCTTTTCCTCAATTGGAGGCACAGTGCTCAGTTCCAGGTCATAAAACTGGAAAAAGTGCTGGGGAGGGAGTGCTTGCTGATAGGTTAACTGATGTCTTGTGATTTTTTTCCCCCATTTTATTTAGGACACTGCCAAATAACAGGTTTTCTATTGTTTTTATTGTGTTGTTGCCAATAGAATTAGTAATATAATAGAACACTCCCTGCTGTCATGGAGGAAAGCAAAGGATATTGAGGAAGGCACAGGCCCTTGAGTGGAGCTGGGAAGAAATGCTTCTAGTTGAGCAGGACTTCCAGCAGCAGAAAAGCCTGGGAACCAGATCTAGTGGGCTTCAAATGTATCCATGCTGCCAAATGGTAGGTTTGTGTCCAGGTACAAAGAGTGCCTAGAAGGGGGCTGGGATTGTGGCTCAGCAGTAGAGTGCTCTCCTAGCACAGGTAAGGCACTGGGTTTGATCCTCAACACCACATAAAAATAAATAAATAAAAACAAAGGTATTGTGTCTTCCTACAACTAAAAAAAAATTTGAGAAAAAACAAGAGTGACAGGAAGTGTTGCTTACAGCAGAGTCTGATCTTCTCTATCTTCACAGCTGCTTCTCAATTTCAGAGAGAAATATTCTATTACATCAGTTGGAAAACCCAGAGGCATAAAAGTAACCACATATTAAGTTACCCCTGGATACACTTTCTGAAAACTGTACTTTTTCAATAGCAGAATCACAGAATTTTAGAGCAGAAAAGAATCTCAGAGATTACCTGGTCCAGTTGTTTCCATTTCACAAATGAGGTAACCACTAAAACGTTTAGCCCTGTACCATTCTCCTGACCTTTCAGCAAAAACACACAAATAAATTTTTCTTCATCCTGTTTTAAAACTTTTACAGAAAAAAACAACAGGCAGGGAGGATAAAAGTCCTGCATATTCTTACTGAAAAACTTAATTAGAAAAAGTCATTGTGCCTATAACCAACATTTTATTTTATATAGGGACAATCTTAATAAAAAGGATTGCTAAAGTCAAGTATTTGTTTTTCTTAGGCATTTTATGGCACATTGACATGCAGGCTAAATGCATTTCAGTTGTTTTATGGATTATTTGAATTTGATTTGGTTTCTGAATCAAGTTGATTCAAGGTGTGAGTAGCATGACTTACATTTTTTTTTAGGAAATAAAGGACCTCAGTGAAAGGAGTGAAAGAATTTGTTATATTATCTTATTCTTATCTCCTAATCATTAATCCCAGTCCTCCTTCACTTCTGTGTGTGTCTCTCTGCATCTATCTCTGTTTCTCTCTCTCTCTATGTATATATATGTGTGTATATATATACATAGGGACATATATATATACACACACGTACATACATATACATGTATATGTATGTATAAACACACACACATATAAACCTATAGCACAGAGATGGAGATTTCTGGGTTAACATGGTAGCAAATAAGAAATGAATAAAAGATTTACTTACAACTTTCTATTTAAATACCAAAGAAGATCAATTGGAAAAAGTCAATATGAAACTGCATGCAAAGTGTGATCCTAATTATATCATAAAATATAACTCTCTCTATGTATAGCTATCAAACCTACAATTTATATTAATTAGTTATGATAGAATAAGTTATGTCAATTGTAGTCATAAACAATTTCAAAACCCAGTACATATTTCTCACTCACAAAAGTAATATGTTGATTGTCCAGCTCAGCCTGGTTTTGTCTTGTGGCTACACCACCTTGGACACATCACCTCCAAGATTTCAGTGGTGTGGAAAGGAAATGATGAAGAAAGCACACAGAATGTCACTGTGTTGGGACTTGCACACATTGACCATTAGCTAGAACAGTTCACACAAGGCAGATTCAATTGCAAGAAGACTTAGAAATGAAGGGGAGTGTGTGGATATGTGGTCAGACTTACTGTCTCTGTGACTAATCATAAACCCAGAGGTTGAGATGTCATGATTCATCACTCTTGACTATCCCCAAGTATGACTTCATGAACCTCACAGAACATGCCGTTGTTCTGTGATTCATCCTGATATTGTGTAACTTGTGAATTAAATTATGAAGTCATCACAACATGCTCTATATTTTAAAAAGCATGAAAAAGGGATTGTAAAAAAATATATATAGTATAACAAATGATGAAATACAGCTAAATGCTATATTCCTATTTCTGCAGCTGTTTTCAAGGCTGTAGTTGGTTTAATGATTTCTTTCCTCTACTTCTTAAATTCCTGCTGCCCCCAGACAGCACCAAGCACAGAGTTCTGCTGGTCAGGAGACCTGAAACTTCCAGAATTTTCAAACCCTTAAATAGTCCTGTCTGTATGTTGTAGATCTCAATTAACTTTTTCTTTGGACTTATATCAATACCAAGGTTTGTCCAGAAGATCACCTCTTTTCTTGTTATGTTCTCTTAGCAGCTGTTGTGTAGAGCCAACCCTATTTTCCCTTGATCAATCAGTGCAATTAATATGTTAGCCCCACAATTTCCATATTTATGGGGTGTCACAAGAGCTCTAAATAGACCAGCAGTAGTTCTGAAAACTAAATTTAGTGGAATATTTGTTATAATTTGTAACAACAGATTTTATCCCCAAGAAACAGAGATCTCTAAATCAGCAGAGCTCCAGGTTGTACAGGAAAAGGAAATGAAAGTTTTTCAAGTATAGTATGAGGTGCTGCTATAATGTTAATCCCTTGGTTGGATAAAACTTATATTCTGACTATGGAAGAAATCGGACAATATACTGACCACTGAAACTGAGCATACTTAAACCTGAAGGACAGTTCCCCAACTTTAAGAAGAGACTGTTGGTCAACATTTATTGAGATCCCAATAAGTTGCTTCGGTTCTATTGAAACAGTTGCTTTATACAAAATATAAACATGATAAAATTCATGAAGCTTGTTTGCATTGGTACATTGCCATAGTTTTCCTCTCCCTCTACCTTACTTGGTTTCCCTCCTGCTTTCGCTCTCTCCTTCTAGACTTCTCCTCCCCCTCTTTGTCCTCTCCTCTTCATCCTCCTCCTCTTCCTCATTCTTTTTCTTCTTCTTCATTTTTTTCTCTGAAAAATTAGATCCATGGATAAAGATATTTAGTTTAGGAGTTCTGTATGAAATTGAGGAAGCCGGAAAGGACATCACTCATCACTCTTTTTTTTTTTCTTTTGGACTGGGGATTGAAACCAGGGGCACTTACGTACCAAGCTACATCCCCAGATCTTTGTATTTTTTATTTTGAGACAGATTCTCTCTAAATTGCTGCCATTCTAGTCACTCAGATTAGGATTAGTAAGTGGCATGTGCCACTGTGCCCAGTATCACCCTTATTCTCACAAAAACAAAACAAAATGCCAAATGGTAAGTTCATGACTTTTCTTAAGTCCATCAGGAACCTGCAGCTGTAAGGCAAGAGAGAGATGCCTTCAAAGAGAGACAGAACATGCATACTTGTTTACTTGGAACAACACAACTGGAAAGAACTCAGCTAGAATTGTAAACAAAACTTAAAATGATGACAGAAAATGAAGCACAGATCTAAGTTGCTCAAAGCATACCAAAAGAATGCATATCATGTATACCACATATACATATACATATTTATGATTTCATATCATATATATACACATATGTATATGTATATCATATATATGTAAATGTTATATGTATATCAGTTTAGATAGGTTTATATATAAAAACTATTTAAAGCAATAATAGCAACAATTTGTTGTTTCTATATACCATCTAAAAGCAAAATGTCTGAAGCTCGGTTCCAAGATGGCGGCCTAGATGAACGTTGTGGTCAGTCTCTCCAGAACCGGAGATTGAAGTTGTGAAAATACCATCTCCCAGCCAACTTCTGGACATCATCCTACAGCTATCCCTGCAGGAATTTCACTTGCGCATGTACGCAGAGCCACCAGGCAGCAGCGATTGCCACAAGCCGAATGACTTCAGCAGCAAGCAGTGGTGGAGCTCAGCTGAGGGCGGCTCAGAGCACCAGCCCAGGTCTTGCCCTGGGTGTAAACTGCTTCTACACTGGGTACTTGGCTCCATAGCCGACCCAACCACGCAGGGCCCCTAGCAGTTGCTCCTGTGGTCACACAGCCCCAGCCGCTAGCCACTGGGGAGCCCAAATTCAGGGTAGGAGTTGCTCCAGAGACCCCAGCAGAGACAGACCTGCCCAAGGGCAGCCTGGGCCTACCACAGTTCCACTCCAGAGTTCCTGTGGACTGGCAGGAGCTGCAGAAAGCCCATATCCACCCACAAGAACCTCCATGGGTGTCCAGCCAACAGGAGACCAGGGACTGCTACCTCAAGCCACTGAGGAGCCCAAACTCAGGGTAAGGGTCCCTGCAGAGAACCTAGCATGAGGCAGCCCCACCCAAGGGCAGCCTGGGTCTGCCCCAGTTCCGCTCCAGAGTTCCTGGGGTCCAGCAAGAGCTACAAAGGGCCCAGATCAACCCTCAGGAAACTCTACAGGTGTCCAACTAAGGGTTGACCAGAGACTAATTGCTACCAGCCACAAAGAAAAACACACCCAAGGTAAGAGTAGCCTGTAGAGATCCCAGCGTGAAGGGGCCCCACCCAAGTGTGCTCTGGGCCCGCCTCAGATCCGCTCCAGAGTTCCTGTGGTCAGGCGAGACAGAAGGCCCCAAAACACACTCAGGGAATGCCAGGGGTACCCAGCTGAAGGCAGACCAGGGCCTGCTAGCCTCCAGCGCTAGGGAGCTCACAGCACTGTAAGGGTTGCACACAGACTCTCTAGCTTGTGACCCTGCCTAAGTGAGAACTGAGCCCACCTCTAGGTTCCCTCCAGAGTTCCTGTTCACCAGCAGGAGTGCAAGAGAGGGGCAAAACAGCCCTCAGGGGCTGCCTCAGGAGCCCAGCCAAGGCCATTCCCACTGCCCTCTAGAGGTACGTCCACTACTTCCAACACCAACATTAGTGGCATTAGTGCCCATCTGGGGATGATGGGGGAACAGAAGTAGCTCCAAGGTGAGACACAGGTAATCTGGAGTGTCAATAGAAGATTATAGGATAGAAGCCGCAATACCTCAGATCGGTATTACAAGAAAGGAAGATACACAATCAACATGAAACAACAAGGGAAGAAAGTGCCCCAAATAATCCTGGATACCACTGTAACAGAATCCATTGACAGCACAGTTGATGAAATGTCAGAGAAAGAATTCAGAATGTACATAATTAAAATGATCAGTGAACTAAAGAATGACATAAGTGAAAAATTACAGGCAAACATTGATCAATCCAACAAAGAAATAGGAGAGCAAATATAGGCAACCATCAATCAGTCTAACAAAGAGATAAGAGAGCAATTACAAGTAGCAAAAGATTACTTTAAGAAAGAGCTAGAGATCATGAAAAAACCAATCAGAAATTCCTGAAATGAAGGAAACAATAAACAAAATAAAAAACTCAATAG
>PVHX01020346.1:0-22591 GCA_004024805.1 Geosciurus inauris
ATTTCTATACATCTGTGATAAACCCTCTGAAAGATAAATTAGGAAAACTATCCCATTCACAATAGCCTCAAACAAAAATAAAATACTTGGGAATCAATTTAACAAAAAAGGTGAAAGACCTCTACAACGCAAAATACAAGACACTGAAGAAAGAAACTGAAGAAGACCTTAGAAGATGGAATAATCTCCCATGCTCCTAGATAGGCAGAATCAATATTGTCAAAATGGCCATACTTCCCAAAGCACTATATAGATTCAATGCAATCCCAATTAAAATCCCAACGTCATTCCTTATAAAATAGAAAAGGCAATCATGAAATTTATTTGGAAGAATAAGAGACCCAGAATAGCCAAAGCAATCCTTAGCAAAAAGAGTGAAGCAGGAGGCATCACAATACCAGACCTCAGATTATACTACAAAGCTATAGTAACAAAAACAGCATGGTATTGGCACCAAAATAGACATGTAGACCAATGGTATGGAATAGAAGACACAGAGATGAACCCACTTACATACAGTTACCTTATACTAGATAAAGGAGCCAAACACGTACACTGGAGAAAAGATAGCCTGTTCAACAAATGGTGCTTTGAAAACTGGAAATCCATATGCAGCAAAATGAAAGTAAACCCCTATCTCTCACCATTCACAAAATTCAACTCAAAGTGGATCAAGGACCTGGGAATCAGACCAGAGACTCAACGCCTAATAGAAGAAAAAATAGGCCCAAATCTGTATCATGTCAGATTAGAACCATACTTCCTTAACAAGACTCCTATAGCACAAGAAGTAAAGTCAAGAATCAACAAATGGGATGGATTCAAACTAAAAAGCTTCTTCTCAGCAAAAGAAATAATCAATGAAGTGAACAGAGAGCTGACATTCTGGGGATAAATCTTTGCCACACACACATCCGATAGAGCACTCATCTCCACGATATATAAAGAACTCAAAAAGCTTAACACCAAAAAAACTAACAACCCAATCAAATCAATAAATGGGCCAAAGAGCTGAACACGAACTTCACAGAAGAAGATATACAATTCATCAACAGACATAGGAAAAAATGTTCAACATCTCTAGCAATCAGAGAAATGCAAATCAAAACTACCGTAAGATTTCATCTCATGCCAGTCAGGATGGCAATTATCAAGAATACAAACCACAAGTGTTGGCGAGGTTGTGGGGAAAAAGGCACGTTCATACATTGCTGGTGGAACTGCAAATTGGTACAACCAATCTGGAAAGCAGTATGGAGATTCCTTAGAAAACTTGGAATGGAACTACCTTTTGAACCTGCTATCCCACTCCTTGGTCTATACCCAGAAGACTTAAAAACAGCAAACTACAGTGCTGCAGCCACTTCAATGTTTATAGCAGCTCAATCCACAATAGCTAAACTGTGGAACCAACCTAGATGCCCTTCGATAGATGACTGGATAAAGAAACTGTGGTATATATACACAATGGAATATTACTCCGCAATAAAAGAGAATAAAATTATGGCATTTGCAGGTAAATGGATGGAGTTGGAGAACATCATGCTAAGTGAAGTAAGCCAATCTCAGAAAACCAAATGCCAAATGTACTCATTGATAAGTAGATGCTGATCCATAATGTGGGGAAGGTCATGGGAACAATGGTGGAACTCTGTTCACAGGGGTGTAAGGGGGGAGGGGGCATGGGGACAGTAAAGGTGGTGGAATATGATGGTCATCATAGCCCTAACTTTATGTATGACTGCATATATGTTGTGATTCTATACAATTTACAACTAAAGAATTGATATGTTATCCTCTATGTACAACGAATCAAATTGCATTCTGTTATCATGTAAGCCTAAATAGAATAAATAAATTAAATATGAAAAAATATAATGGAGACAATATTATTTTTATTAGGAACATGTATGGGAGTCACATCCAAAGCAGATTTCTATTTGTGTAAGGTAAGTGATTTGAAAACTTGGACATGAGGATGCATGTTTTGGTAAATATATGGGAGTATGAACAGACATATATGTTCTGAAATGAGATAAAGTGTTTGAGAAAGGAGGAAGAAAGTGCAGAGATAGAGCAAGAAGAATGGAATCTTGTTTGGGAAAAGATGGAAAATTGACTATAATAGAGAAAAGTAGTATTTGATGAGGACTTACTACATTGTGTTCACATACTCTGAAAAGATGATGTCCAAATTATATGAGACATACACAAGATTCATCAGAAGAACCATGTGTAAAGGGAAAAAGTGGAGACTCCTACAAAAGTGGGTATTGTTTTCAGACCATGATAGTGATTTGAAACTTGTGAGGGAGAAAGAGAACACAGGAAGAGTTGCAAGACAGTCAGGATTTAGCACCTCTGAAAAGTTTCCATCAAGTTGCTAGCAACATTCTGAAAAATATTTAATAATTGCTATTTCTCTATGTCATAAGATGACTTTTATTCTATACTTTTAAATATTGGCTTACTTAATTTTCTTGCATTTAAAGAATAATGTGATGGTAAAGAGACTGCACTATAGAGTTTAGCAGACTTGATTTCAGTTCTTATATCTTACATTAAGCCAATTATTTTATATTTTTAAACTTCTTAATCTATAAAATGAGAACAATTGTAGGATCAATCTGATAAATCTTTCTAAGTATTCAATGAGACAATACATGTAAAGCACATAGCACCAGTCTCTGCAACACTAGTATTTCTTCCTTTTCTTAAAAAGGCACTAATACCATTATAGGAGCTCTAACGCTATGCTTTCATATAAATATAATTACTTCCCAAGGAACTCATCTTCACATTGAGATATAGATACAAAATATAAAATTTAGGGGAACATAAATATTCAGCCCATGATATAGCTAGTCATTGTTACATGAGTTTTTTACATAGCTACTTCCATGTGTGCACACACACACACACACACACACACACACACCTTAGCAACTTATAATGAAAAACCTCTTCACAGTGTGAATTTATTTTAAATATGTATGAACATCTAAAATTATTAACATTTATGAATTGAAAAAATATCTTACTAATGTCACAAGTATTTGTACATATTTGTGATTTTAAAAATCATTGCTAGAATGTGAATAAATTTTCTTGAATTTTGCTTTTTTTTTTGGTACTGGGGATTGATCTCAGGGGTACTCAACCACTGAGCCAAATTCCCAGTCCTATTTTGTGTTTTATGTAGAGACAGGGTCTCACTGAGTTGCTTAGTGCCTTGCCATTGCTGAGGCTGGCTTTGAACTCGTGATTCTCCTGTCTGAGCCTTCCCAAAGTGCTGCGACTACAGGCATGCGCCACCACACTCAGCTTGACTTTTACTTTTTTTTTTTTGGTACTGGAGATTGAACTCAGGGGCACTTGACCACTGAACCACATCCCTAACCCTATTTTGTGTTTTATGTAGAGACAGGGTCTCACTGAGTTGCTTAGTGCCTCGCCATTGCTGAGGCTGGCTTTGAACTTGCGATTCTCCTGTCTCAGCCTCCCTAAATGCTGGGATTATAGACTTGCACCACCCCGCCTGGCTGACTTTTAATTTTGATTAATATTTACAAACTACCAAGATAAGTATTGATACAGAATTTTCTGATGTGATAGATTTTCATCAAATAGTAGCTGAAAAAGGTTCATTTTTGTCACTTACTATTATGTTGTGAGAAAATGTGGACTACAGATATAATTTAATGTTAGGCAGTATAAATTAAATGCAAAAATATAACTTATGTTGGCATTAAACAAAATATGCCAACCTAGTTATTTGTAATTAGATATATTTTATTCTTCACCATTCAAGTAGTGGTGTTGCTTATATAAATGTATGGCAACTGAATAAGTATGTCCCTTAAATATTAAAGAGAACATGATTTCTGCCATGTTTGGGTATGTTCATTAATTTTTAGTATGAACATACCCAAAAATTTTAAATTATGTTTAGTAATTTTTACTAAAAGTTGTTTGAAAATCTACAGAAGTTCAGCAGTAAGGAAAATTCCTCACACTGTGACTAGTTTATTGGACTATAAATCAAAAACAACAATGTACAAAGGAAGTAAAAATCTGGACTAGAAATTAGGAAATCTAGAGTATAGTCCTGGCTTTGCTCCTATACAGCAATAAAACTTTGTTCAAATGACTTCATCTATAATATTAAGGGATTAATCAGGCGGGATTTTTAAAGTTATTTCTAGCAACTGTATGTTAGTGCTCTCAGATTATAATGGTTAGCATTTTTTAACTCAGCTGATTAGGTCACAGTGTTAGTAAAAGGAGATAGACTAATGGTTTTGATCATTATTTAGGCTCATTAATTTTACTTCCAAATAATTTTATTTATTTGCCACATATCTACTCAACAACCACTATGAACAGTGCACTCTTTGGTGTGTTAAATAATTTATCGGTAATTTGTAAGTGGAGGCAGCTGTTATCCTGAGAAAAAACAGATGATACAAAATTAAAATAAGTACAATAAGTAATATTAGATAGAAGTAAGTGTTAAGGAGAAATATAGGCAGAAAAAGATGGAAAGGGGATTTTAGGAAGTTGAGAGATTGCAGTTTTAGATAGTGGCTCCTATGGTTTGAATATGGACCAAGTGTGTTTTCAAAAGGTTCCTGTGTTGAATGCTTGGTCTCCAGATGGAGGTCTTCAGGTGGTGGTTCTTTAAGAGTTGGGCCTACTGAAACCTATTTAGTTCATTGGGCCAGAAAAACATCAATGATGTTCTTTCAGAAGGAGTTAGTTTTCACAAGAGCAGATTGTTATGAAGTAAGGTCATTCCATGTACCTGGCCTCTTCTGCATATGGCTTGTCTTTCTACTTCTATACCATGTTGTGGTACCAGCAGGAAGACCCTCTTGATGATGCTGGTACTATGCCCTTGGACCTCCAAACTGTGAACTAAATAATTTTTTTCCTTTATGAAGTACCCAGTCTTAAGTATATTGTTATAGAAACCAAAATCAACTAAGATAGTGGCCAAGGAAGAGCCATTATTAAGATGTTCTCTGAGTGAGAAATTATAGAAAAATAGAGATAAGCTATGAAAACATCTCTAGCAATAACATTTTAGGCAAAATAATTAACTGATGGGTTTGAGGGATGGGAATAAAGTCAGAAAGTCAGTTCCAAAGGGAACAGGGAAGAGAGGAGAATAATTTTAGAACATGTCAAAATGGTAATTTTGCATTGTGGGAGGAGATTGTATAGAAATTTCTAAGCTATTGTAATTCATTCAATATGATAAGAAAACAGGAGAACTTTGAAATATGTTTTCCAAATGTCACAAAGGTGGGATATGTTTTCTAAATAAAGTAGAAATAATTCACTAGTTAATTGAATGAGGCAAATGATTAAGGAAAAGTGAGAATGTAAGGATGACCAATAATTTTACCTTGAGCAAATGGTAAATAGATTCTAGTGTCATAGATTAAGTTTAGAAGACTTGGAAAGCAACAGATTTCAGTGTTGGAGGGGTTAGGAATCAAAATTTGTGTTTAGCAATATTTAAGTATAGATGACAGACAGTCAAGCAAACAACTAGTTGTAGCTATTTAGAACTGGGCAAAAAATCCATTAGCATATAGGTGACATTCACAAGCATGGGATGGGACTGGAGACTACTACATAATGAGAAAGTTTATAAAAATAAAAGATTATGGGGTCTGTAGCATGAAGAAGTTGAACAAAGGGTAAGTTAGAAAGAAAGACTGAGAAACAGCCAGTCAAATAGGAGGAAAGATAGAAGAGCATTGCGTTACAAAAGCCTTGTGGTAAATTATTCAATGAAATTAACAATCAGCTGTGTCAAATGCTATGGAGAGGTCAAGTGCAATGAAAACCAATGATCAACCCTTCAATTTGGCAATGTGAAGATTGTGGATGTGTTATTCTGGTTTGCATTGTTATAAACAAAATATCTGATAAAATCATCTTAGAGGAGGGAAAGTTTGCTTTATCTCATGGTTTCAGACATTTAGTTCATATTTGGCCAATTTCACTGCTTTGGGAATAAAAAGAGGCAGAACATCATGGCAAAAGAGAGTGCTTCTCTACTTACAGCACCTGGGAAGCAGAGAAGTGTGGGAACACAAGGAAGATGAAATCTTGCAGGACACACATCCAGTGACCAAGCCCTTTCAGGTACATGTCACCCGCATATGGTTACTATCCAATCAGTATGATTAGTAAAAGTACGATGGACTGATTAGGTTACACTTCTGAAAATCCAATCTTTTCACTTATGAAAATTCTAGTTTTAACACAGGAGCTTTTGAGGGAGCCTCTAATATCCAAAGTCTAACAAATTTGACTCCGAAACATGGTTTTATTAGAGTTATTTTTTAAATCACTTTATTGTTGTTTTTTATTTTTTATGTGGTGATGGGGATTGAACTCAGGGCCTCATGCATGCTAGGCAGGTGCTTTACCACTGAGCTGTCTCTCCAGCGCTCATTGGGACATTTTGAAGGAGAAAGTTTGATAGGATAAGTTTTATAACAAATGGGAACAGAGTAATCAAAGGAAAATATTTACACAGTTCAAGGAGGTTTACTGAAAAAGAGAGTAGAGGAAAAGGGAATAATATGAAGAATGATGTCAGCATTTTTAGGTGACATATATTAGGGCACATTTATCTACTCATTAGAATGATTCGGTACAGGAGGAATCAAGATGGCAGAGAAGAGGTACGTGGCAGATATCATCTTATCCACAGTTTGAAACCAAAGCAGTTAGAGAACTCATCTATGAGGTGCCTGACAGAGGAAATGCACTGAAATATAGTAGTAGACTGTCAGAGAACTGGAAAGACTTGAAAATTCTGGTTACTAGAATAAAAGTAGGAAATATTTTCTCCCAAATATGCATCTGCAGCATCAGGGCAGGTCTGGGAGAAAGAGTAACAAAGGAGCCAGGCACAGTGGTGCACACCTGTAATCCCAGCACTTTGGGAGGCTGAGTTAGGAGAATCACGAGTTCAAAGCCAGCCTCAGCAACAGCGAGGCACTAAGCAACTCAGTGAGATCCTGTCTCTACATAAAACACAAAATAGGGCTGGGGATGTGGCTCAGTGGTCGAGTGTCCCTGAGTTCAATCCCCAGTACCAAAAAAAAAAAGAATAACAAAGGGACAAAGGAGGAGAAGAGGCAAAGCTGACAAGCTTACTTTGGGAACAGTGGTAGAAGAGAGAATCAGAATGAATTACCCTGGGGAATGAGTTGGATGGGGACCTGATGTGTGTGAAATGATTCCAGGTAATCAATTTGTCGGTGGAGAATTATGATAGGCAGCTATTTTGTGAGACCATGCCAAAGCTTGTATCTCTGGAAATGATTAAATCCTTAACCCTCACACCTAGAGATACAAGCAAATATTGTTATAGGGAACTCCTTTGAAATAGGTCACATGAATAATTTGTGTAGTTTGATAACTCTGAGTCAAAAGCTGTCAAATGCACCCCTATCCCCTGCCATTGGCAATAGGACTAGTACAGAGTAGAACACACTGCCCAGGAATATAGCTCCTATGAATCACATTTCTGCCATACATTATAACTCTGTCATGGATTATGCTCTGAAAACTACATGGGAAAGTTCATACCCACCAAAGATCCATATGATTTAATCTCCTCCAATAGGGGAATAGCAAGTGCCCAGATTTATCATGAAGCATTCAAAGTCATTTCAACTTTCCAAAAGAAATGCAGGGTGGCGTTTGATAGTTCCTGGCATGTGCAGCCTTTTTCCTGTTGGGTTTCAGTCAACCAGGGGCCATTTTCTGTGACTCGCCAGAGAGGTCATAGATGCTCAGGCATGCCAAGCAATAATATGAGCCACTTAAGTTCACAGTAGAGGTGCACAGTATGAATTTTGTGTGGATAAGCCCCAGGGTCTGTGTTCTGTTGAATTTTTGAAGGACAAAATTGAACTAAATAGAGACTCAATTAAATATACAGATCACCAACCCAATATGGGGACTACAGGATTGATGGTTACTTGCACACCAAGAGACACTCAGAAAATATGTAGCTGAGGTTGGGCATGTATACAACTCCCAATATCTGGAAGAGTCCAAGACGGGAAGGCCCAGTAAGAAATCTCTCCACCTCAAGTAGTTCAACAAAGAATAACTTTAACCTGTTTAATGTTAGATTTTGATTTTACTCATATTATTTTCTGTGTTGATTTCATATATTTTCCCCTCCTTATTGAATATTGCATATTTTAATTGAATTTTATGTAGTTTATTAATGTCTTAATATGTAAATTGGATTATTTCTTTTTTATTCTTTCTCATTTTTATACTATCCTTACTTTTCTCTCTTTATCTGCATGCATTTTATGCCTCTGTCTACCCCAACATTTTAAAACCATTTTTAACAGTTTTTCTTTTTTTCTCCCTGTACTACATAGTCCAATAGTAATTTTCCTTTTTCTAATACCTAATTTTTCAGCAAATTCTGGAACATTACTCCTCTTTTCTACTTTTGGACTAGTGGAGTTGTGGAGAACACTATCAACAAGTTTTTATAGTGTATTAATATACGATTTGCTGTCAAGTAGTTACAGTTACTGGTGATTATTATTTCCTTTCAAAGTAGCACTAGCAATTAATCATAAAACTGTCATTACACTGAGTGGGTGATTTGACACTGAGATATTACTCAATCCCGGGGCGTACAATAAAGAGAAAGCAGTTCACTCAAAAGGTCCTCAAAAAACAGTGTTTTGGAAAGATATCCAACCAAACATATGTGTAAATCTCAATATATAAATCCAGGAAATATAAGAAAAAGGCAATAAGACATGTCCAAAAGTTCATAACACTCCAATAATTAAACCCATATATATCAAAGTGGAGGAAATGCCAGAAAAAGAATTTAAAGAGTTGATGTTAAAATGATGAATGAATTTTAAAAAGTAGTGAAATAAGGGAAAAAATAAAGAAAATGAGAGAGCATTTTAATAAATAGAGATTCTGAAAAAGAATCAAATACTATTTAAAAAATTTTTTTTGAGGTTGTGCATTGACAGAATGCCTTTATTTTGTTTATTTTTATGTGGTGCTAAGACTCAAACCCAGTGCCTCACACATGCTAGGCAAGTGCTCTACCACTGAGTTACAGCTCCAGCACCAAATACTAATTTTCAAAATGAAAAACTCAACTTAACAAAAAACTCAATGGAGAATTTTACCAGTAGACCAGATCAAGCAGAAGAAAGAATATCAGGGCTTGAAATAAGTTGAGGAATAAGAGCACTGAGAAAATAATAAAAGAAAACAAGAGGGCTGGGGTTGTGGTTTGGTGGTAGAGCACTTGCCTAGCATGTGTGAGGCACTGGGTTCGATCCTCAGCACCACATACAAATAAATAAAATAAAGGTCCATCAACAACTAAAAAAATATTAAAAAGAAAACAAGAAACTATGAACAGAATACACAAGGCCCGGGGACTACATTGAAATGGCAAAGTTAAAACTCATAGGATTTTAGGAAGAAGAGGACAGACATGCTGATGGCATAACACACTACTTCAGTGAAGTAATAGCAGAAAATTTCCCTAATCTTGGGAATAAGGAGGACATGCAAACCTGGGTGTACTTAGAAATCCAAATAGACTGGATGTGGTGGCACACATCTATAATTCCAGTGACTGAGGAGGGTGAGGCAGGAGCATTACAAGTTCAAAGCCAACCTCAGCAACTTGGCAAGGCCCAGCGTGACTTTAGTGAGATCCTGTCTTAAGGTAAACAAAATAAAAAGGTCTGGGGATGTGGTTCAGTGTCCAAATGCCCTGGGCTCAATCCCCGGGTGGGGAGAAGGGAAAAATCAAAATTCAAATAGACAGGACCAGAAAAGAAACTTTCTATGACATATTATAGTTAAAATGCCAACAATTCAGAACAAAGAAAGAATTTTAAAAAGCTGCAAGTGAGAATTTAAAATTCACTCATAAAATAAAACCATCAGAATAATAGCAGATTTTTGAAAAGAAACTTTAAAAGCCAGGAAGATGTCAATTGATGTATTTTAAGTCCCAAAAAAGGTAATTGCCAAATATATCATTCAAAATCAAAGGAGGAAAAAAATCATTTCCAAGATAAATTAAAGCAATTCATTTCCACAAAACTAATATTACAGAAGATATTTAAATAAGTCCCATACAAAAGAAGATAAAAATAACAAAGAGAACATAGAAAAAATAAATTACATTATATAAATAAAACAGAAAATGAGAAAGGAATGACTCAGATATTAGAAATAAAAGAAAATGACAGAAAGAAATACACACCTCTGCCAGGCACAGCGGAGTATTCCTGTAATCCCAATGGCTTGAGAGGCTAAGGCAGGAAGATCATGAGTTCAAAGCCAGCCTCAGCTAAAGTGAGATGCTAAGCAACTCTGTGAGACCCTTTATCTAAAAGAAATATAAAATAGGGTGGGGATGTGGCTGAGTTATGGAGTGCCCCTGAGTTCAATCCTTGGTATCCCCCCCAAAAAATAAATATAAAGCTCTATACTAACATAGAATGTAAAAGTTCTCAGCTATCCAATTAAAATACATACTCTGGTAGAATGGATTAAAAAACAAGACCCAACTCTATGTTGTCTCCAAAAAACATACCTCAAAGGCAAAGACAATCACAGAGTGAAAGTGAAAGGATGGGAGATGATATAGCATATAAATGGAATAGAAAAGCAAGCAGGAATAGTTACTCTCATATCAGAAAAAAACAACTTTAGGGGCTGGGGTTGTGGCTCGGCGGTAGAGCGCTTGCCTCGCATGCGTGGGGCCCTGGGTTCGATCCTCAGCACCGCATACCGAGCAATAAGATGAAGACATTGTGTCCATCTACAAAAAAAAAAATTAAAAAAAAAAAAAAGAAAAGAAAAAAAACAACTTTAAACCCAGCTTAGTCAGAAGAGACAAAGAATATTCATCACATATTGACAAAGGGAATGATACAATAAGAAGATAATAATGATTGTTAAAATTTGTGCCCCAAATATTGAGCACCCAGTTTCATAAAACAAGCTTTACTAGGTATAAAATGACTGACAGGTCCTAATGTAATAATAGTGGGCGATTTCAATGCATCATTCTCACTAATCAGGAGGCCATCCAGACAGAAAATAAAGTCACATTAGATTTAAACTATGTTATTAATCAAATAGGCATAAAGACATTGTTATAATTTAGATATTAGGTGTCCCTCAAATGTTCATGTGCTACACAATGCAAGAAAGTTTAGTGATGAAACCATTGGGTTATAAGAGGTTTAATCTAATCAGTACATTAATACCCTGATAGTGATTAACTGAGTGGTAACTGAACTCAGTAGGGTGTGTCTGGAAGAGGTGAGCATTGAGGGCATGACTGTGGGGTTTATATTTTGTCCTTATTGAGCAGTACTGTCTCTGCTTCCTAAACATGTCCTGAGCTGCTTTCCTGCATCACACTGTTTGGCTATGATGAGCCCTGGGGAATGGAGCCAGCTCTTTGGACTGAGATCTCTAAAACTCTGAGCCCCCAAATAAACTTTTCCTCCTGAAAATTGTTCTTGACAGGTCTTTTTGTCACAGAGTGAAAACGATGACTAAAACAGACGCCTACAGAATATTTTATCCAACAACTAAATACACATTTTGAAAGTTGTTTATGGAAATTTATCCAAAATTGACCCTATATTAGGCTATAAAGCAAGTCTCAGCATTTACACAACATTAAAATAATTTCTTGCATCTTTCCAGATCATAATGGAATTAATTTAGAAAATAACAGCAATCAAAACTATAAAAACTATACAAATACATGGAGATGGAACAAAACATTGGAATGATGCATGAGTCATTGAAAAAATCAAGAGGGAAATTTAAAAAACATTTAGAATTTATAAAATGGAAACACAACATGCCAGAATCTGTGGAATACAGTGAAGGCTGTTCTAAGAGTTTCTAAGAAGGATGTTTATAGCTATAAACATGCACACACACACACACACACACACACACACACACACACACACATAAATAATGCATAACAAAGTCTTAGAGATAAAAGAACAAATAAATATAAAAACTAGTAGAGGGAAAGAAATAATAATGATCAGAAAATAAATTAATGAAACAGAACCTAAAACAATACAAAGGACCAATGAAACAAAGAATCATTTCTTTGAAAAGCATGATGAGAGAAAATCTTACTTAAACTAACCATAAGTAATAAAGTTAGAAAAAATGGGAATAATATAAATGACACAACTGAAATCCAGATAATCACTAATAAATTGTAAAATTAATCATAAACAAATAAATTTCTAGTCATATATGACTTAGCAAACTGAACCAAGACACCATAGAAAACCTAGATAGACCAATGACAATGAAGTATTGAAACAATACTAAAAAGCCTCCCAACAATGAAAAGCCTACAACTAGATGGATTCACAATGGATTTTTTTATTCATTCTTTTTAGCTATATATGACAAGAGAAACCATTTTGATATATTAATATAAGGTTGGGATATATTTTATTCTAATTAGGACCCCAATCTTGTCGATGTACATGATGATGGGATTCACTGTGGTATATGCATATGTGTACATAGGAAAGTTATATCAGATTGATTCCACTGTCTTTTCCATTCCAAATCCCCTTCATTCTCTTCATTCCCCTTGTCTTATCCACTCAACTTTTACTCCCCCCCTTGTTGTGGGTTAGCATCCACTTGTCAAAAAGAACATTTAGCCTTTGGTTTTTTAGGATCAGCTTATTTCACTTAGCATGATAGCCTCCAGATCCATCCATTTACCAGCAAAAGCCATAACTTTATTCTTCTTTATGGCTAAGTAATATTCCATTATACATATATATATATACATAACATATATATATATACACACACACGAGATATATATATCACAATTTCTTTATCCATTCACCTGTTGATAAGCATCTAGGTTGGTTTTCTAGCTTAACTATTGTGAATTGTGCATCTATAAGCATTGATGTGGCTGTGTCACTGTAGTATGCTGATTTTAAGTTCTTTGGATATATACCAAGGAGTGGGATAACTAGGTTAAATTGTGGTTTCATTCCTAGTTATTTGAGGAATCTCTATGCTGCTTTCCAGAGTGGTTACACAAATTTACAGTCCCACCAACAATGTATGAGCGTGCCCTTTTCCTCATATTCTGTCCAACATTTATTGTTACTTGTATTCTTTATGATTGCCATTCTGGTTGGATTAAGGTGAAATCTCAGTGTAGGATTAATTTGCATTTTTTTTCTAATTGCTAGAGATATTAAACATTTTTTTCATATATTTGTTGACCATTCTTATTTCTTCCTTTGAATAGTATCCATTTGGGGCTAGGGTTGTGGCTCAGTGGTGGAGCGCTTTCCTCACACGTTTGAGGTACTAGGTTCGATCCCCAGCACCACATAAAATAAAGGTACTGTGTTTATCTACAACTAAAAAAATATATTAAAAAAAGAAAAGTGTCTGTTTAGTTCCTTTTCCCATTTATTGATTGGGTAATTTGGCTTTCTTGTGTTAAGTTTTTGAGTTATTTGTATATCCTGGAGATTAACACCTCATCTGAGTAGCAGGTGGCAAAGATTTTCTCCCATTCTGTAGGCTCTTTCTTCATACACTTGATTACTTAATTGTTTCCTTATTATTTGCTGTGAAGAAGCTTTTATTTTTTGGTACTGGGGATTGAACTCAGGGGTACTCGACCACTGAGCCACATCCCCAGCCCTATTTTGTGTTTAATTTAGAGACAGGGTCTCACTGAGTTGCTCAGTGTCTCGCCGTTGCTGAGGCTGGCTTTGAACTCACGATCCTCCTGTCTCAACCTCCCAAAGTGCTGGGATTACAGACATGCACCACCATGCCCGGCTTGAAGAAGCTTTTTAATTTCATGCCATTCCATTTTTTTGATTTTTGATTTTACTTCTTTCACTTTAGGGGTTTTGTTTAGGAAGGCAGTTCCTAAGCTGACATGTTGGAGTGTTTGGCCTATGTCTTCTTCTAGTAAGGGCAAGGTTTCTGTTCTAATACCTAAGTCATTGATCCACTTTGAGCTGAGTTTTTTCATGGTGAGATAGGGGTTAAATCTCATTTTACTTCATATGGATTTCCAGTTTTCCCAGTACCATTTGTTGAAGAAGCTATCTTTTCTCCATTCTAGTTTTTGGCATCTTTATTTAGAATGAGATATCTGTATTTGTATGGGTTTGTTTCTGTGTCTTCTATTCTATTCCATTGGTCTTCATACCTGTTTTGGCACCAATGCTATAACCCATTATTGTTAATATAGCTCTGTAGTATAATTTAAGATCTGGTATCATGAGGCTTCCTGCTTCGTTTTCCTTAAGAATCGTTTTTGCTATTCTGGGCCCTATATTTTTTCAAATATATTTCATGACTGCCTTTTCTATTTCTATGAAGAATGACATTGGAATTTTAATAGGAATTACATTAAATCTATATAACATTTTTGGTACTATGGCTATTTTCACAATATTAATTCTGCCTATCCAAGAACTTGGGAAGTCTTTTCATCTTTTAAGGTCTTCCTCAATTTCTTTCTTTAGTGTTCTGTAGTTTTCATTATATATATCTTTCACCATTTTTGTTTGATTGATTCCCAAGTATTTTATTTTTTGAGGCTATTGTGAATGCGATAGTTTTCCTAATTTCCCTTTTAGCTGAGTTATCATTTCATGAGTGAATTCTACCAGATTATAAATAAGAACAAATACCAGTGATCCTTAAATTATTCCGTGAAATAGAAAGAAAGGGAAGACTGCCAAACTCATTGTAGAAAACTCGTATCATTGTGACACCTAAACTGGATAAGGACACTTCAAGGAAAGAAAACTAGTACCCACTGTTATTGTATATAGTGCTAAAATTCTTAATAAAAAAGTCAAACTCATTGACTCATTAAAAAGATCATACACCATGAACAATTGATTTTATTCCAAGGAAGCAAAGATTTTTCCATATTTCTGAATTAATAATTATCATACACCACATAAAGAGAACTAAGGGAAAATGTCACATGATTGTCTCACAAGATGCAGAAAACCTTTTAGCTAAATTCAATATTCTTTCATGGTAAAAACTATCAAGAAACTAGGGATAGAAGAAATTTGTTTCAAAATCATAAATACTATATATAACAATCCCCAAATAAACATCCTATTCAGTGAGGGAAAATCAGAAAACATCTCCTATAAAATAAGGAACAAGACAGGGATTTCCATTCTCACCAGATCTATTCAACAGAGTACTCAAAATTTTAGAGCAATTAGGCAAGAGAAAAGAATTAAAATGATAAAAATAGGAAAGGCAGAATTAAAATTATCCTTGTTTATGGATGATTTGATTCTACACTTAGAAGACCCTAAAGATTCACCAAAAGACTTCTAGCACTGTTAACCAAATTCAGGGAAGTAGCCCTGATACCAAATGAATATACAATATCAATAGCTTTTCTATATGCCAAGAATGAACCCACTAAGAAATCAGGAAAATGTTCTATACAGAATAGTTTCAAAAAATAAAAAATACAAATGAATAAATTTAATTAAGGACATGAAAGAGCTCTACAAGAGAAATTACAGAATGCTTGGAAAATAAATTGAAAAAGACTCTAGAAGATGGAAAGATCTGCCATGTTTTCTAAGACGAAGAATTAATGCTGTTATAATGACCATATTCTTGAATGTTATCTATGGGGAGTTATATTAATAAAATTATATTGTTGTATTGTGTTCATGTATGAATATGTAATAACAAATCCCATCAATATGTATAAATAAAAAACATCAAAAATGTAGTTAAAAAGTTATCTATATATTCAATGTAATCTTCATCTAAATAGCAACGGTATTCTTCATAGAACTAGAAAAATCCAATCATAAAATTCATATGGAAGAACAAGGAAAAAGAAAATACAAACAATCTTGAGTAAAAATAACAAAGCTAGAGAAATCACAATATCTTAATTCAAATTATGCTACAGAGCCATCATAAAAGAAAAAAAGCACTGTTACTCTCTTAAAAACAGACCTGAAGACCAATGGAATAGAAGAGAAGACACAAGCAATTCAAAATAGATACAATCATCTGATCCTTTATAAAGTTTCCAAAAGCATACACTGGAGAAAAGATTGCATTTTTAACAAATACTATTGAAATAAACTGAATTTCCACATGCAGAAGAATGAAACTGGATCCCTATCTCTTACACAATATAAAAGCCAACTCAAAATGGATCAAATATCTAGGTATAAGACTAGAAACTTTCTGTTACAAAAAAAAAACATATGAGAGACACACTATAATATACAGACACAGACAACATCTTTCTGAATAAGGACTCTAATAGACCTATAAATAATAGCAAGAATCAACAAATGACATTGCATCAAATAAAAAGTTCTGCATATCAAAAGGAACAATTAACGGATTGAAGAGATAGCTTACAGAATGACCTTTGCCAGCTACTTTTCTGACAGACCATGAATATCCAGAATATATAAAGCATTTTGTAAAAAATTCAACTCTGCCAGGCTCGGTGGCACAAGCCTGTAATCCCAGCACTTAGGGAGGCTGAGACAGGAGAATCACTAGTTCAAAGCCAGCCTCAGCAACAGCAAGGTGCTAACCAACTCAGTGAGACCCTGCCTCTACATAAAACACAAAATAGGGCTGGGGATGTGGCTCAGTGGTCGAGTACCCCTGAGTTCAATCCCCAGTACCAAAAAAAAAAAAAAATTCAACTCACATGTACAAACAAGTCATCCAATGAATAAGCCAATGAACTAAACAGACATTTCATCTCAAAGAAATGTACAAATGCCTAACAATGACATTTAAGAAATATTCAACATCTTTAGCCATCACGGATATGTAAATCAAAACTATGCTGAAATTCCATCTCACTCTATTCAGAATGGCAATCATCAAGAAGACAAACAACAACAAATGTTGACAAGGATGTGGGAAAGGGATATCTTCTACACTTCTATGGAGAAGTTAAATTACTTCTGCCACTGTGGAAATCAGCATGGAATTCCACAAACAAATATAGAACTATCATATGCTACATCTATACCACTCCTTTGTATTTATCTGAAACAATTATTAAAGTCAGCATATAATAGTGATATATGCATTCCAAAGTTTATAGCAGTGCAATCCACAATAGTAGAGTTATGGAACTAGCCCTGTTTTCCATCAACAGATGAATGGATAAAGAAAATGTGGTGTATATATACTTATGGAGTTTTATTCAGACAAAAAGAACAAAATTGTGTCATTTGCAGGAAAATGAATGCAACTAGAGAGCATAATGTAAAGTGAAGCAAATAACACTCAAAAAATATCCTTTGCTTTCACTCTTGTGTGGAAGCTAGTGGAGGAAAGCAAGACATCACTAAAGTAGATGGAAGCCCATAGGATAGAAAAAGGGAAAGAGAGAGAGGCAGGAGTGGAAGGTAAGGGGAAGGATTTGGGAGTAAAATTGATCAAAATGTGTTTTTATGTATGAGTGAATATGATACAATGAAACCAAATTCTTCATGCTTAATATGTGGTAATAAAAATAAAAATAATAATTCAATAAAGAATGGAAATTGATGATGTATAAAAGAAACACATAGCCAAGAGTGAAGTCGTTAAACAAAGAAGGGGGATACAATTCAATGCAAAAATTAGCTTTTGATAGAGAAAAAAGTACAGTTCATTTTAATAGATAAGGATGGATGCAGATGAATTCATCTAAGGAGCATATCTATCCTCCTTTTGATTATTTATACTGGCTCAAAGAAATAGAAAGCATGACTATCAGCTAAGAGTAATAATAGGGATGGAGGTGAAGAAGGCTTGAAGAAGGTAGAAAATAGAAAAATAAATTGACTAGGAACATGTTATCACATAGTGCTGAGGGCCCACCTGAGGCTGGGAGTCATGTATTAAATGCTAGACCAAACATTAGGTGTTTGCTTGTATTCCAACTATGCTTGGTTCCCTGGGTTATGGTTAGATGCTATGTTTAACCAGGGCTTAGATTTTGTATTCTATGCAGTTTAAGCCATCAACTGAAAATACTAATATAACTATAAATCACCAAACATTTTTCTAGCTTGTCCTTCAAAAATATTCCATCTCTAATCATTACTTAATTTCAATGTAACTTTTATAGTCTTGGGTATTTGTTATAGGAGTGCCACATTTTCTGTTTCCATCAATTTGAACTATGATAACAAAATAGACTGAATAATTTATAAACAATTAAATTTTATTTCTTATAATTCTGGAGTCCAAGAAATAAAAGATCAAGTTATTGGAGCATTTTCTTTTTGATGAGGGCATGTCCTTCACAAATGCTGCCTTCTTCCTATGTCCACACATGGCAAGAGGGCAAAGAAGTTCCTACTGGCCTCTTACAAGCACTAATCCCTTTTATGAGTACTCCACTGTTCATGACCTAATCACTTTACTCAAACCCTACTTTTTC
Source organism: Geosciurus inauris (assembly GCA_004024805.1). Taxonomy (NCBI): domain Eukaryota; kingdom Metazoa; phylum Chordata; class Mammalia; order Rodentia; family Sciuridae; genus Geosciurus; species Geosciurus inauris. The sequence goes on from PVHX01020346.1 coordinate 18,557, forward strand.
ATATGTTGAATTGGGAATCAGCCATTAAATGGGGCAGAAGGGAGATGCAAATTTCAGAGCATAATACGTTGTAGGGAGATTTACCCCAGGGGCTCTCTACCACCAAGACACTTCTCCAGCCCCTTCTATTTTTAATTTTGAGACAGGATCTTGCTAAGTTGCCAAGGCCAGCCTTGAATTTGTGCTCTTCCTATCATAGCCTCTCAAGTTGCTGGGATTATAGGTTTGAGCCACTGTGCCTGGTTAGACTATAGTGCATTATCTCATGAGATCTTAATATAAAATCTATTCTCTTAGTGAATTTTAAGTGTACGATAAAACATTTATGGATATAGAAACTATGCTGTATTGTATGTTTCCAGAAATTATCCTGCATAACTAAAATGTTGTTCCTTTTGACAATCATATCCACATTTCCCCATTCCTTTAGGTAAATATATATAAATGAAATGGTTAGATAATAAGATAATTCATCTTTAATATTTTAAGAAATCTCTGGGCTGTTACCACAGTGGTTATACCAAATGGTATGCCCATTGACAGTATGCAAGGGTTTTCATTTCTCTATATCTTCATTAACACTTTAACTATATGTATATTTACTTATTTAAATATATATATATGTATACACACACGTGTGTATGTGTGTGTGCATGTGTGTATTTGTGAGAGCAAGAGAGATAGCTATCCTAACAGGTTGAGAGTTGGTACCTCCAAGTGGTTTTGTGTTCCCCTAATTATTAGTAATGATGAGCAACTTTTCATAGGCCTCTTGGTTATGTGGTTGCCTTCTTTAGAGAAATGTCTATTCTAAGGTCCTTTGCCCAGTTTATAAACAGCAAGTCTGGTATTGAGTTGTAGGTGTTCCATATGTATTTCCAATATTAGTCCCTTATAACATATATGATTTAATAATATGTTCTCCCATTCTGCAGGTTACATTTAATTTTGTTGTCTCTTTCATTGGCTGCACAGAAGCATTTTATCTTGATAGAGATCCCACTTATCTATTTATTTTGTTGCCCATGGTTTTTTTATTATACAGAAAAAAGAAACCTCATTCATTGTTATGACCAATTTCAAGTATGTTTTTTACTGTTTTCCTTTGGATTTTTATTGTTCTAGTTCTTTTGTTTAAATCTTCAAAATCCATTTTGATTTGTTTTTTGTGTATGGTGCAATACAAGCATCCTTTATGTAGTTTGGATACTGTTTGTCCTATAAAGATTCATGGGCTGGGATATTGTAGTATAGAGAGTTGGTGGAACCTTCAAGAGGCAATAATATTATGGGTGCTCTTTCCTCATAAGGATTACTATTCCACAAGAGCAGGTTGTTATAAAGCAAGCTATACTTTCTGAGACCACTCTCTTGATTCCTCTCTTGCCATGCAATCTCTTCTGCATGTACCTGCTTACCCTTCCTTGTTAACCACCATACCTGGAGCAGCACTAGGCCTATACCAGAATTCCAGTAGATGTCAACACCACATTCTTGGACCTCTACAACTGTGAACTAAATAATCATCTTCTTTATCGAGTACCCAACCTCAGGTATTTTGTTATAGCAACACAAAATATATTAAGAAGAGTTCAAGGACCTGGGGTTGTGGCTCAGTGGTACAGTGCTGCCTAGCATATGTGAGGCACTGGGTTCAATACTAAGCATCACATAAAAATAAGTAAATAAATAATAAAATGTAGGAGCACTCCCCATACCTTCAACCCCTTGCTTCCCTCTTTTCCCATTTTATGATGATGAAATGCATGCCCCGCAGAGTGTGCCTCATTGGTTGTAACCTCAGGGCCATGAAAGGTCTGAGGACCCTATATAAACCTCTGTACTTCCTGGATTAAATGGGTTCTGCATCTCACTTGGCAGAGCAGTCTTACCTACCCCTGGAGTCTGGGTGGAGTGACTCCACGGACCATCACCCCAAACCTCGTCCCGTGGTCCCGAACCCCACTTCGTCTTCCCCCAAAGATCCCTTTTCATCTCTTAGGACCCGAACTTGTTGAGCAGACCCACAAAGCACGACCTCAAACCATAATAAAAAAGAGTTCAATTTCATTATCTCTCAGGTGGATATCAAGTTCTCACAACATAACTTATCAAGAAGACTATTTTATATTCTTTATTCTCTTATTCTATATTAGTTTACTGTGTAAGCATAGGTTTATTTGTGGATTCTCTATTGTGTCCTATTGGTATATGAGTCTCTTTGTATGTTATTATCATGTTGTTTTGACTATTGTAGCTTTTAAATGTAATTCAGGATCAGAAAGTATGATGCCTCCAGATTTGTTTCTTCTTGTTCAAGATACTTACAATAGTATGAGTCTGGCCATCAGCAAGATAATGGAATAGGACTTTCCAGTGCTTTGACTATCCAGTCACAGAAGTGTCTTCACAGAACTAAAGAAACCAGGTAAAAGATTGCAGTAGTTGGATGAAGTATAAAAATAAGGAAAAAAAAACATTATGCAGGGTAAAAATATTTATGTTACAGTACCCTTACCTAACCCTGGTAGCACAGCATGGAGAAAGAAACCCTCCTTATGGAAGGAGAGGGGATTGAGAATGAGACATTAACTGAGACTCCAAACAAATGCTCCAACCTCAAAAAACTCAGTGCTAGGCAGTACCCTACATCCTCAAATTCCAGGATAGTACCTGTGGATTGTCTCCAGGTCCACTCTGGTACTAGGCCAGATCTCACCATTTCAGATTCTGCCTGGCATATACGGTCTTTGTGCCTGTTCCACCACAATACCAGTCTTTCTGAACTATAGGTCTGTCACACCAGGCCAGCTCCCACAGATCCAAGTTTTTGTCTACCCAATCGACTCAGCCTCTGTGTCTGCTACAGTGCCACTTTGGTTCAGTGGCTCCATGCTCTAGACCACATTAGCACCATGCCAACTCCCATTGCCCTACCACTCAGGCTGCTGTCATAGATCCCATCTCCAGATGGGATTACCTAGGAATACAGGCTGTAGACCTACTCAGCACCAGACCTGACTCTGTGTCCTCAGGATGCAATCCTGCCTCAAGTTCCAGGACAGCCCAGAGACAAGTTGACTCACTTAGATTCAGGCTCCAGCAAAGTCCATGTGATTCCAGACAACTGAACACCACATATAACCCAGGTTCCAAACTGATGCCTGTATATCCAAGTTTCTTATATGTCCCAGTCTCCAGGCTAGACCCAGTGGCCCTAGTCTCCAGAATTCACACCATGTAGATTTGCTCTAGCAAACCTAGGCTCCAGACCAGCTCTCATGGTTCAAGTTCCTAGATCTCAGACTTCATCTCCAAACCCCTCCCAGTGTACCCAGATGCTAAGAAATCCCAGCTCCTGGCTGGCTCCTGCCTACTATGCTAGAGGTTCTGCCTCACATTTCTTGATGAGCTCACAGGCAAAGGGCTTTCTCAGGGAAAGTAAGTCTGCAAACTGACATAAGTTCCTAGATATTCAAATGTGTAGCTACAAACTGAAATATTACTATTGTATTGAGAATTTTTGCATTTATATTAATCAAAGGTATCAACTTGAACTTTTCTTTCCTTGTGTCCTTGTCTGGCTTTCGTTTCAAGTATTGCTGGTAACACAAAATGAGTTTGAATGTACTCCCTGTTATTCAATCTTTGGAAGAGTCTGAGAAGGATTAAAATCAATTGTTGTTTAAATATTTGATGAAATTCAGCCATGAAATCATCACCTACTGGGATTTTCTTTGATGAGAGTATTTTATAATTACAGATTCATCTTCTTTATATACTATTGGTCTGTTCAGTTTTTCTATTTATTTGTATTCCAGTCTTTGTTAGTTTTATGTTTTCAAGAATTGATAAATTTATTCTCAGATAACAAATTTGTTACCATATAATTGTTCATAGCACTCTCATGATTGTTTTTATTTCTGTAGTATCAGGTGTAATGTCTAATAATTCATTCCTGATTTTATTGTGCTTTTATCTCTTATTTACAGTATATTAAGGGTTTGTCAATGCATTTTATCTTTTACAAAAACC
>PVHX01020347.1:0-25577 GCA_004024805.1 Geosciurus inauris
TTATAAGCAGGCATCCATCAGGTTAGTGGTGGTGACCCTTTGTGTTCTTCCTCTAGGAAAAGATTATCCCCCCCTGAAGGGAGGTGAAGGTGAGCCTTCTTCTGTTTCCTTCACTTTATCCTTGGCATTTCTACCTTTTCTAGATCTTGAGGCCCAAGTGTTTGGAGTCACTACCTCCCCTCCAGCCCCCAGCACACTGACTTGGAATTCACTTTCCCAACTAGAATTCCAGCTTCACTTGCCCCTCAGTGCCCTCTGGCCCTTTAGCTCCCACAGCAAAACCCTGTGAGTGGGGTGTGTGGTGGGGCGTTCCAGTCAGCCAGGCCCGTAGGACACTTGGGTCTTCAGCCCAGGCCCTTCTTTTTTACCCATGAGAATCTGAAATGATTCTTTTACCTTGGTTGGAAAAATTGCCCTTTAATTTTGTGTCCTTGAATAAAACTATGCTACTTTTTCTGGCTTATTCTGTTGTTGTTTGTTTGTTTTGATTTTCACCTGAATAATTCCCTAAATAACTCCACTTCTACTCTGTCATACATTTCAGGAGTTGAGTGTAGAAAAATTATATCAAAATTTGTCTCTTATCACTCAGTTCTCTTGAGAGGATTAATATTAAAGAGGTCCCATGGAGAGGGAATCGTGGATAGAAAAGTTTTCTCTGCTGCACTTTGCATTTTTTTATAAAGGCTAGATTACTTATTCAAATTGTGAGAGTAGAAATCCAAGGCTATCAGGAGAGGCTCACAACCCTGTCTTGGAGGCAGTCTCCCATTTGGGATGGCTTGAGCATGAGGAGACTGCTGGTACAGGAGCTCTGGGTGTTCCTGGATTGCTCTGCAGAGTGGATGTATCAGATGCAAATAAAGGTGGAGAAGGCAATGCTCTTCCTTGTTTCATCATGTCCAAGCCCTGCTCAAGCTTCCTGGCATCACCTTCTCCTGGAATCCCACTAATTACTTTGAAATTCTGCTAGAACTTGCATGTTTCATGTCTTTTATTCTGCCCAGAAATCACGGTACTCATCAACTTCCGCAGGTGACTGCAAATTCTTTGAGGGTGGTGACACTGTCTGATTCATCTTCTTATTCCACCATAGAATCTAGCACAAAGTAGGTTTTCAGTACATACTTGTTATATAAACCAATGACTGGATCTCATTGCTGCTTCTGGCCACTTCTAGTAAGGACTGTCTAGGTAATTTGGAACAAGCCTCTCCTGAGGACAGATTAGAAAGATGACTGTGTAAATCATTAGACATAGAAGAATTGAAACAATACTGAGGAAATACTGGGCTACAAGCTGAAGAAAACCAGAAAGGACATACCATTTAACAAGGATGCTCCCAAACCACTGGACTGTGTCAAAACCACTTGGGAGCCAGCAGGAAGTGAGTCTCACTGGCCAAAGATGGAAGGATATCAGCATACATAAGAAAAATAACTGCATTGTATTAAAAGGATGACTAATGTGTCAACATTCTTGAGTTTACAATGATAGTAATAAATTTCAAAGTCTTGCTGGTTACCTTTAGAACAGTTACAGACAAACTCATTATTCTGAAACCTGCCAAATAAGGTTAAGGGCTTAAACATTTAGCCTGATTTTCTTATATGAAATATGCCTCAGGGTAACCAAGTTAAGGAGGGTACATTTTCTCTATGTATTCAAAATAATAAATTAAGAATGATGGGCAGGAACCTGGGGGTGTAATTCAGCAGTGGAGCACATTCTTAGCACATGCAAGGACCTGAATTCAATCTCCAGCACCAAAAACAAATAAATAAGTAAAACAAATCAAAATAAAATAAAAAGAATGCTGAAATTAAGTATCATTTTACCTAATACACAAATAGATGTAAGCAATGATCAGGAGGGACCCACTAGCATCACACACACCTCCAAACCAATCACTACAGATTTTGCAGTCATTAAAAAGTTAAGAAAATATTATGAAGAATTTACAATATGATAACTAACTAGAACATTTGGGTGAAAAACAGTTTCCTAAAAAAATTTTTATTGAAATTCAACACACACACACACACACACACACACACACACACACACACATACACAAGAACAAGAATAGTTTTCCTAATTATTAACAAAAAAATGACTCAATCATCAAAAATTTTCCCAAGTGAGAAACACCAGGTCCAGATGACTGTTTTGGGGAATCATATCAACATTCATGAAAGGATTAATTTCAATCTTATATAAACCATTCTGGTGAAATTTTATAAGGTTAGATAACATTCATACCAAAACCTGATAAAAACAGTATGAGAAAATAAAGTTTTCTGCCAATCCCAGCACAAAAATATTAGTAAACCAAAGCAGTGCTACATGAATGGGGTAATACACCAACATCAAGCTGATTTTATGCCACAGATGCATGATTGGTTAATATTAGAAAATCAATATATATGATTTACCATTGTCTTAGTCCATTTTAAGTTGTTAATACAAAATGTCACAGACTAGGTAATTTATAAAGAATGGAAGTATATTTGGCTCACTGTTCTGGAGACTGAGAAGTCCAAGAGCATGGTGCCAGCATCTGGTGAGGGTTTTCCTATTGCATCATAACATGGTAGAGAATACCACAGAGGAGAAAGAGTAAGTGTACCAGCTTGGGTCTCTCTCTCTCTTTTCTTTAGCTTCATAATGGGGACTCCACTCTCATGAACTTCATCTAAGACCTCATCTCTGAAAGGCCCCATTTCCAAATACCATTAACATTAATTTGGGGATTAGGATTCAAACACATGAATTTTTCAAACTATAGTAACACCTGAGCACTTAAAAGAGGGGGAATCTCTTGATTGTTGCAGAAAATGTATTTAATAAAATTCTTTTTAACAAGCAAGGAGCAGACAAGAACTTATATTAAGAGATCCACGAAAATCTGGAGCAAATATCCTACAACAGGGTTGTATTATCTATTATGGTTTAGATATGAGGTGTCCCCCAAAAGCTCACTTGAGACAATGCAAGAAAGCTCAGAAAAGAAATGACTGGTTTGTGACAGCCTTAACCCAGTCAGTCAGTTAATCCCCTGATGAGGTTAACTGAGTGCTAACAGGAGGAGGTGGAGTGTAAGGGGTGTGGCTTTGGGGCATATATTTGTATCTGGTAAATGGAGTTTCTCTCTCTGCTTTCTAAACATCATGTGAGCTGCTTTACTCTGCCACACTCTTCCTCCAGGATGTTTAGCCTCACCGTGAGCCTGGAGGAATGGAGTCTGCTGTCTATGAATTGAGACCTCTGAAACCATGAGCCCATAAATACACCTTTCCTCCTCTAAAATTGTTCTGGTCAGATCTTTCAGTCACAGCAGCAAGAAAGCTGACCAAAACAAGGGTAATGTGTGGGAAGTATTCCTTCTGAGATTTACAAAGACACATCTTCCCAACTAGAGATCCTAACAAGTGCAACTAGTTTAGAAGAAGTAAGAAATATCAGAAATATCAGAAGTAGAATAGAAAAAAGAAAAACTTCATTATTTACAGATGCTATGATTATCTACATAGAAAAATCTTAAGAACTTATAGGTACGTTTTTATTTATTTACTTTCTATATTTTTGCAGTGTTGGAAATTGAACCAATTGTGCATGCTAGGCAAATGTTCTACCATGAAGCCACACCCCCCAGCCATATAGATATGTTTTTAGAATTGATATGGAACTTTAGTAAGTTTGATGGATATAAAACCAATAAAAAGAAAATATTTCATACTTATATAAATATCCACAAATGGAAAATTAAACAGAAAAGAAATTGTCATAGCATTAATAAAAAATGATGACGTTTCTAGGAAAAACAAAACTAAAGATGTCAATCACCTGTATTGTTACAATTATAGGTCATTACTGACAGATATTAAAGATTTTAACATATGGCAATGTATGCCATGTTCATGTGGTAGAAAACTCAATATTGTAATTGTGTCTGTTCTCCCTATGTCAGTCAGCTCTCATCACTATAACAAACACCTAAGCTAAATCAACTTATGAAGATGAAAGTTTTATTTTGGAGGTTTCAGTCTGTGATAAGTTGACCCTATTGCTTTTGGGTCTATGATGAGATAGTCCATCAGGATTGGAAACATGTGGCACCTCATGTCATGGCCAGGAAGTGAAAAAAAGAGAGGAAGAGACTGGCATCCTGTAGTCTCCTTTGAGGGCATGCTCCCAGTGATATAATTTCCTCCCATGTGACCCTATATCTGACAGGTTCCACCACCTCAATAGTGCCACCTGAGGGACCCTGACTTTAACACAGGGGCCTTTGAGGAACATGCCAAATCCAAAATACTGTACTCCTCAAATCACTGTTACACACTCGATGTCATCCCAAAATGTGTGTATTTGTGTGTATGTATAGCTAGATAAGTTGTTTCAAAATTTATTTAAAGATGCAAAGGGAAAGAAAAGCCAAGTCATTCTTATTAAAAATAAAATTGCAGCATCTGCTCCACCATATACCAATATTCATTATAACTTTTTGAAAATGGTATAGTTTTGACACAAAGATAAATCACTGGAATATAATAAGGAGTCTGGAAACAAATTAAAACAGACATAGACAACTCGATTTACGGTAAAGATGACATAAAGGAATGAGAGAATGGGTATGCGCATAGGGAAAAAAGGGGTGAAATTGTACCCCTCCTCCCCCTACCATACACAAAACTAGTTAGGGTAGGCTACAGATCTTAGTGTGAAACAAAAACAATAAAGTGTTGAGAAGGAAAGATGGGAAATATGGGCTGGGGTGTAACTCAGTAGTAGATTTTATATACTTACTCCTCAGTGGTACTATATATATAATCTTTTGATCTTCAGGATAACATGCTTCTTAATCAAGATACTAAAAGCATTAACAATAAAGAAAAAGACTCATGGATGGTAGAATGGAGCTGGGCAGTGATCCCAATCTCCTCACAACACAGAACGGAGACAGTGAAGGAGAAATTGACCCAAGAGAACATCACTACCAGTTCAGACCTGGATTAGAGAAACTGGAGAACAGATCAACAAGTTTTTCCTTTGTCATAAGGTTGCATAGTACATGGTTTTTCCCTGAAGTGGTTGTAGTAAATAGAGTTCAGTGACTTCTCTCAAAGTGGTGTTGATACTGGGAAAGGCAGAAGTCACACATTGAGTTAAAGTATCAATACCTGGATATTTACCTAGTCCAGGGTTATTAAGAGAAAGAAACTTATGAAATAATTTCTTGCATAAAAGAAATACTAAATAGTACTAAGATGGATGGTAGGAAGAAGTACTAAGATGGGGAATCATACAAGTGATATGAGACTTGACACTTCTTCAATAAGTAACTTTATTGACATGGTGGAGAAAATGTCAGATAAAGTTCATGGTTAAAATATTAAACAAGTTACAAGAAGATGTAAGAGGTGAAATGAGAGAAACTAAAAGGCTATTTCAAAAAAAGAGATGGAGATTCTGAAAAGAAACCAAATGAAAATCCTGGAAATGACTCAATAAATCAAATTAAAAACTCAATGGAAAGCATCATCAATATATTAGAGCACTCTGAAGATGGATTTTGAGCCCTTGAAGAACAAACTATATGATCTTGAAAATTAGGTTGACCATAAAGAAAAGATGTTAAAGTACCATGACCAGAATATTCAAGAAATTTGTGATAACACCAAGAGACCATCAGGTAAATGAAGGCTCTGAGATACAAACTCAAGGAATATACAAAATCTTTTATTGAAATAATATTAGAAAAATTTCCAAATCTTAGGAATGAGATGGAAATTCAAATACAAGAGTCATATATTACTCCAAATAGGCAAGATCAAGAAAGATCTCCAAGACACATTATAATGAAAATGCCTAACATATAGGATAAGGATAGAATTTTAAAAGCTGCAAGAAAAAAATGGCAGGAAATAATTAGAGGTATATCAATTCAGATTTTTCAACCCAGACCCTGAAGCCAGGAGGGCTTGGAATAATATATACCAAACTCTGAAAGAAAATGGGTGCCAACCGAGATTACTATAGTCAGCAAAATTATTCTTCAATTTGATAATGAAATAAAAATCTTCCATGATATGGAGAAACTTAGAGAATTCATCACCACAAAGCCTGTATTATAAAACAAAATGAAATATTTCATGCAAAATAAATGAAAAATTAATATGAAAACCATCACAGGGTTGAAATGCATTAGAAGAATAGTCAATTAAAGGAGAATAAAGTCTGAATTACGCATTAGAAACAAATCAAAATGGCAGGAAATAAAAATCATCTCTATAATATCAGTTAGATTGGACTTTAAAAAGCCCAAGAATTGACAATATGTTGTTTGCAAGAAATTCACCTGACAGACAAAGACATCCACAGACTGAAGGTGAAAGGAAAAGATATGCCACACAAGTGGGAGCTGTAAACAAGGATGGGCAATTCCTCTCCTATCACACAAAGTGGCCTTCAAGCCAAAATTAATCAGAAGAGACAAAGACGATCACTTCATATTGCTTAAGGGAATCATCCAACAAGATAAAATGAGTGTAAATATTTATGCCCCAAAGAATGGTACATCTATTTACATAAAACAAACCCTTCTCAATATTAAGAATGAAATGGACCATAATACAATCATACTGGGTGATTTCAACATACCTCTGTCACCACTAGATAGGTTGTCTAGACAAAAACTAAATGAAAACTCTTCAGAACTAAAAAGTACTATTATCAAATGGAATTCTTCATCCATCCATGACTGAATTCTCTTCTCAGCGGCACATGGAACATTTTCTAAAAACAGATTCTATTTTAGGTCACAAAGCAAATCTCAGCAAATTACAAAAACAGAGATAATTTCTAATACCCTATCAGATCACAGTTGAGTGAAATCGGAAATCGATGACAAGATAAATGAAAAGCATTCTAACCCTTGGAGATTAAATAATATACTTTTGAATGACAAGTGGATAGCAGAAGAAATTGGGGAGAAAAAAATTCTTAGAAACAAATGAGAATACTTATACAATATGTCAAAATTTCTGGGATAGTATGAAGAGAGTTCTAGGAGGAAAAATGATAGCACTGAGTTCATACATTCAAAAAACCTGAAGGATACCAAATAAATAATCTAAAATTACAACTCAAGGCCCCAGAAAAAGAAGAACAAACTAACAACACCCAAACCAGCAGAAGACAGGAAATTATTAAAATCAGAGCCAAAATTGAGGCTGGGGTTGTGGTTCAATGGCAGAGCACCAATGGTAGAACTGTGTTCAGTTCTCAGCACCGCATTAAAATAAATGAATAAAATACAGCTCCATCAACAACTAAATTTTTTTTTTAAAACTCAGTACCAAAAACCAATGAAATTGAGAATTAAAAACCAATATAAGGGATCAATGAAAGAGTTGGTTTTTTGAAAGAAAAACAAGATTGATAAACCCTTAGCCAAACTATCCAAGAGAGAAAACATTCAAATTAACAAAATTAGAGATGACAAGAGAAATATCGCCACAGACACTAATCATTAGAAACTACTGAATATTAGAAACTATTTTGAAAATTTATACTCCAGTAAGCTAGACAACCTTGAAGATATTGACAAAGTTCTAGAGACATATGACCTACTCAAATGAATCATAAGGAATTAGAAAACTTAAACAGATTAATATTAAGTAACAAAATTGAAGCAGGGATCAAAAGCTTTCTAAAAAAGAAAAACCAGAACTGGATGGATTTTCAGCTGAATTCTACCAGACCTTTAAACAAGAACCAATATGGGGACTGTTGCTCAGTGGTAAAGCGCTTGCTACATAGGTATGAGGCACTGGATTCAATCCTCAGCACCACATTAAAATAAATAAAAACATAAAAAAAATTACATAAAATAGAAAAGAAGAGAACACTGTTAAGTTCATTCTATGAAGCCAATATCACCCTGATGTCAAAACTCAGACATAGACATCAAGGAAATAAAACTTCAGGCAATGGCTGGGGTTGTAGCTCAGTGATAGCATTTGCCTAGCATGTGTGAGGCACTGGGTTTGATCCTCAGCACCACATAAAAATAAGTAAATAAAAAAAGGTATTGTGCCCATCTACAACTAAAAATATTTTTTAAAAAAACTTCAGGCAAATATCCTTGATGAACATAGATGCAGAAATTCTTAACAAAATATTGGAAAATTGTAGAGAGTCATCCATGGACTGTACGTGGGCTATTGGCATCATAGCCAGTGAGGGGATGTCTGGCATTGGAAACTCCTGTGGCACCCCCACTGGGATAGACCGCCTGATGCAGGTGACCTTTTCTCTCAGCTCTGCCAAAGATCTCACGCAGCACTGGAGATGGGCTGACCTGCTATAGCTTCATAGCCCCTCTGAGATGGGTCTTGCCAAGATGCCAATAAACCTGCTGATTGCAAGACATCATCCCTGCCTTTGATGTATATTCTTAAATAAACCACAAGAGCCATCTTCTTGTTGTGTAGCTCCAGCTCCCGTGTGGACTGGACTATGAAGGGCTCCAACTTTTGAAACTATCTTTCTGGCTTTGTCTTTAGTTCCTTACTAATTATTCTAGACTTTAATTTCTCAGATGGCTTATATCCTCCTTGGCAGGAAGAAGACGCTGGCCAAGGAGACGCTGGCTGTCTGTCTCCTCTTCAGCAAACCGTATTTAACAAAGCATGTTATGAAAATAGTATACCATGATCAAGGGGGATTTATCCCAGGGATGCAAGTTTGGTTCAATATATACAAATCAATAAATGTAATTTATCACATAAATAGTGTTAAGGACAAGAATCATTCTGGGCACGGTGGCCCATGCCTATAATCCCAACAACTCAAGAGGCTGAGGGTAGGGGGATTGAGGCAAGCATCAGCAATTTAGTGAGGCCCTAAGCAACTTAGCAAGACTCTGTCTCAAAATATAATTAAAAAGGGCTGGAGATGTGGCTCAGTGGTTAAGTGCCCTTGGGTTTAAGTCCTGGTACCAAAATGAAAAAAATAAAAAAGACAAGAATCACACGATTATCTCAATAGATGAAGAAAAAGCACTTGGCGAAGTCCAGCACCCATTCATCTTTAAAGCACTAGAGAAACTAGGGAAAGAAGGAACTTACCTCAACATTATAAAGGGTATGAATGACAAACCCAAGGCCAACATCATATTGAATGGAGCAAAATTGAAACTATTTCTTCTAAGAACAGGAACAAGGCAAGGATGTCCACTCTCACCACTTCTATTCAACATAGTCCTTGAAACTCCAGCCAGAGCAATCAGGCAAGAGAAGGAAATTAAAAGATTACAAGTAGAAAAAGAAGAGCTAAATTTATCTCTGTTTGATGAAGACATTATCTTATATTTAGAAGATCCCAAAAATTCCACCAGAAGATTTTAAGGGCTGATAAACAATTTAGTAAAGTAACATACATAGTCAATTGCTTTCCTATACTCTAATAATGAATCTGATGAAAAAGAAATGAGGAAAACCTCTGCATTCATAAAAACCTCAAAAGAATAAGATAATATTCTTGGGAATTAATCTAATGAAGGGGGTAAAGGACCTCTGCAATTAAAACTATAGAAAACTGAAAAAAGTAATTGAAGAATACCTTAGAAGATGGAAAGACCTTCCATGTTCTTGAATAGACAGAGTTAATATTATCAACATAGTCATACTACCAAAAGCATTATCTAGATTCAATGCAATTCCCATCAAAATACCAATGAATTTCTTCACAGAACTAGAAAAAGCAGCTCTAGAATTCATTCAAAAAATGAGAGACCCAAAATAGACAAAGCAATCCTGAGCAAAAAGAACAATGCTAGAAGCATCAAAATACTGGACCTCAAATTATACTACAGAGGTATAGTAACACAAACAACATGGTATTGGTACCAAAACAGACATGAAGACCAATGGCACAGAATAGAAGATACAGAGACAAACCCACACAAATACAATCACCTGATACTTCAAAGGTGCCAAAAACATATGTTGAAGAAAAGATAGTGTTTTTAAACAAATGATACTGGGGCAATTGGATATCCACATGTAGAAGAATGGAACTTGACCCCTATCTCTCACCCTGTACTAAAGGCAACTCAAAGTGGATCAAGACCTAAGAATTAGACCAGAAAATCTGCAACTGCCAGAAAAAAAGGGTAGGCCCAACATTCCAACATATTGGCACACACAGTGACTTCCTTAACACAACTCCTAAAGTTCAAGAAATAAAAAGAAAATGATGAAGAGCATGAAGAGAAAACTTTCAGAATGGAAGATCTTTGCCACCTCCTCCTCAGATAGGGCATTAGTATTCAGGACATACAAAGAACTTAAAAAACTTAACACCAAAAAAAACCCCAAATAACCCAATTAATAAATGGGCAAAAGAACTAAACAAACAATTCTCAAAAAAAGAAATTCAAATGGTCAACAAACATACGAAAAAATGTTCAACATCTCTAGTAATCAGGGAAATGCAAATCAAACTACACTGAAATTTCATCTTACTTCAGTAAGACTGGCAATTATTAAGAATACAAATAATAATAAGTATTGGTGAGGATGTGGGGGAAAAAGTACTCTCATACACTGTTGGTGATACTGCAAATTAATGCAACCACTTTGGAAAGCAATATGGAGATTCCTCAAAAAAACAGAAATGGGACTACTATATAACCCAGTTATCCCATTGCTCAGTGTATAGCCAAGATCTAAAATCAGCATACTATAGGGATATAGCCACATCAATTTTTAAAAAAAATTTTTTTTAGTTGTAGATGGACATAACTTTATTTATTTTTATGTGGTGCCGAGGATCAAACCCAGTGCCTCACGCATGCGAGGCAGGCGCTCTACCACTGAGCCACAATCCCAGCCCCAGCCACATCAATGTTTAGAGCAACACAATTCACATTAGCCAAGCCATGGAACTAACCTAGGTGTCCATCAATAGGTAAATGGATAAAGAAAATGTAATTATGGCATTTGCTGGTAAATGGATGGAACTGGAGAACGTCATGCTAAGCCAGATGTTTTCCAGAAAGTCAAATGTTTTTTTCTGATATGCAAAACTAATCCAAAGTAAGGAAAAATAAAAATAAAAAAGAAAGAAAGAAAAGGGAGGAATTCTGTCAAAATAGAAGAAAGATCAGTGAAGTAGAGGAAGGAGATCGAGGGGAAGGGAAGAAGGACAAGATAAGAGAAGAACAGTGGAATGAATCTGACCTAACTTCTATGCACATATGTGAATATACCATAATGAATCTCACCATTATATATATTCACAAGGCACTAACTTAAAAAAAAACCTATAAATAAACAGTAAGATCAGTAGAATAGAGGAAAGGAAATGGGGAGGAGTAGAGGAGGGAAAAGGGAAATACCTAATACTGAATTAGAGCAAATTATAATGCATGTTTGTATAATTATGTTAAAAAAATCTAATACAATGTATAACTAAAAGGAACTAATAAAAAATAAATAAAAAAGGACTCATGAGCTTGATTATATTAACATTTTGAAATCTATCAGAATGTATTATAGAGAGAGACATAAATAAAAAGAAATATTAAAAAGAGAAATTATAAAAATTCTCTCTTTTTATAATAAAAAGAGAAATTATAAAAAGACAAATCCTGAATTGTAAAATATTTACAATTTAGGGCTGGGGTTATGGCACAGTGGTAGTGTGCCTGCCTAGCGTGAGGCACTGGGTTCGATCCTCAGCACCACATAAAAATAAAATAAAGATATTCTGTCCACCTACAACTAAAAAATAAATATTTTTAAAATATTTACAATTTAAACAACTAATACAGGACTTGCTTCAGAATTCTATAAATAACTTCTTCTTTTAAAAAATTTTTTTAGTTGTAGATGAACACAAAATCTTTATTTTATTTATTTATTTTTATGTGGTGCTGAGGATTGAACCCAGCGCCTCACGCATGCAAGGCAAGTGCGCTACAACTGAGCTACAATCCCAGCCCCCTATAAATAACTTCTTTAAATCATTTTATCTAGAAGTGGAGTGCCTCAAGAGCATCACTATCCCATTTCTTGACCTAGGTGATGGTTTCATATGTGTGTTTACCTTTCAGTTTTGGGTTACACTAAATAGGCATTTATGTTTTACGGACTTTTCTGCGTGTTATATTTCACACAAACATGAAAAACACTTTACTATGGAAAATTTCAAATGTACACAAAGTAGAAATAATACCATGATCAGCTCTGTGTACACCCTCATGTGACACCTAAGTTTAATTATTGACATTTCTGCATGTCCTTACTCTTCTTCACCTATCTTCCTCTTTCTCTCTCTGAATGGTGCATTTTTGTGAGAGTAAATAGAGCTCTTTTGAAAACCTCGAGTCATATCTTGTTATATTTACCATAGAAAGACTTAGCTAATTGAACCCAATTCAAGATTTGGTATTTACAGAGTTCAGAGACCTTCCACTCTGACGCATCACTTTAGAAGGAAAGTAAGCCAGACTCAGAAAGTCAAAGGTTGAATGTTTTTTCTGATATGCAGAAGCTAGCCCCAAACAAGGGGAAGGTGGGGTGGGGAGATAAGAACAGTGGAATGAATCTAACCTAATTTTCCTGTGTATATATACGAATATACCACAGTGAATGTCACCATCATGTACATCCACAAGACACTAACTAAAACAAAAAACAGCACCAACTAAAAGCAAAGAGCAGAAATCAGATTAGAGGGAAGGAAATAGGAGGAGGAAGGAGAAAGGTAAGGGGAAGTACTGGGGTTTGAATTAGAGCAAATTATATTCCATGCCTTTATAATTATGTCAAAATGAATCTTGATGTTATGTGTAACTAAAAAGAATCAATAAAAAGAAAAAATGTACTAAAAAATAAGAAGGGAATTATTTATTACAAAGAAGTATTTATTTATGAGTTTGGGATCTAAAAATGAATGCCCATGTATTTTGCTAAGAAAATGATCTGAACAAAGTGAGGAAGTTCACCTTTCATTAAAAAAAGATTACATTTGATATTACTTAACTTTTGAAAACTCAACCAATAATTCTTGTACAATACTAAGAATTGAGAAAACTGTTTCTGACATAATGTGGGAAAATATAAGCTGCCTGAACTAGGCATCCTTCCAAGTATTTGGGCCACTGTTATTATTGTGCTTAGATTAATAATAACAAGCCATTAGAAAAATGCTTATTCCACTCAAATATTCTCTACAGCTGAGTAAACTCCTCCCTGCTGGATAATTTGGGAAGGTGCTTAACTCTTTCAGGCACATGGAGTGATATTTAATTCTATTTTATAAATAATTGAAGATTCTTTTTGGTGGTAGAGGATACTGGGGATTGAACCCAGAAGTGCCTTTCCATTAAGCTACATCCTCAGCTCTTCTTTCATTTTTTATTTTGAGACAGGGTCTCACTAAGTTGCTTAGGGTCTTGTTAAATTGCTGAGATGAGCCTCAAACTTATCATCCTCCTGCCTCAGCCTCCCAAGCCACTGAGATTACAGGAGGCACCACTGTGCCCGACTTCAAAGTTTCTTTATATTTAATCACATCCCCTCTCTTTTTAACCATTCAGAAATAGGTTCATAGAATCACTTTTTCTTATTTCTAATCTATAGGGGAAAGAGTTCCTTAATTGCAATGAGGTATTCATCAGATTGAAAAAAAATTGATAATGCTTGACATTTTATAAAAAGAGTATCTTAAATTGTATTATCAAAAGTTAAAAGTGCTAGTTTTTTTCTAGCTTAACAGAGTATCAGTTGCATTAAAACATTGGCTTTGATCCTAAATGCAGATTTGTCTTACCTGTCTTTAAAATCGAAAACTTCTATAACACTGGGATGTTATAGAAGACATGTATCTCAACGTAAAGTTCTTTTTAAAAAATAACACCTGACTTACTATGGACACTCTACTTATTAACAAATCTCATCTCATTATGTACCATAGAACAATAAGAATATCCCTTCATCAGATCATAAATTATAGACTACTGAAGTTAGAAGAAATTTCAAAGGTCAGAATACTATGCTATGATGGATAATACTTTACAGTGTGATCATCTAGGATACAATGCATCTTCCATTACTATTCCTACTTTACAAATGGAACCAAGATGTGAATCATAGGGCTAGTATGTGATAGAGCTGGATCTAATCTCTGGTTTCTTTGCTTCCATCTTAGTCCATTTTCCATTGTTATAACAAAATACCTGAGGCTGGATACTTATCAAGAAAAGAAGTTTATTTAGCCCAAAGTTTTGAAGGCTCAAGAGCATGGCCTGGCTTCTACTCAGCTCTGAAGAAGACCTCATGACAGATGGCATTACAGTAGTGGGAGTGTATGCAAGAAGAAGAGGTCATATAGCAAGACAGGAACTCAAAGAGCAGAGAGGAGCAGCCTGGCTGTTTTATAACAACCCTCTTGAACTCTGTTCAAGAAACTTCCAAAGGCAGTGTCCTTAATGATCTATTTACCTTGCATTAAACTCCAGGTCTTGAAGGTTTCACTACTTTTTGATATCACCACATGATGACCAAGTTTCCAACATATGAACATTTGGGGGGACACACCCAAATCATAACACTCCCAATAATAATAATAATATCTATGATTTTATTGAATACTACCATGCTCTGACACCTTGATGGGGCATTTTGTGCATAAAGCAACCCTACAAGGAGGTACTGCCATGATCAATTTACAGAGGAGATCATAATCCAGAACCCAGGTTTTCAAAGCCAGTTCTCCAATCCCACTCCCTTTTGTTTTCTGACTTTCCGCTCGCTTTTAGGAAAAGTAAAAATGTGTTTCCATTATAAGTAACCATGCAGCCCCAGGGAGGGTTAACAGCAAAGAGTGGGAGAACTCCCAGAATAGTGTCCAGTGTTCTCAAGTTGTCTTTCACTTACAAATGAACTAATCAGAAATTGGCTTCTCCTTTCTCTCAGTGAAACCTACACTTCTGTGAGCACAATCTTCCCTAGGGACAGGTAACATACCAGCCTAGCTCTCAGGAATTTCTTTCGGAAATTTGGTGCCTCTTTTACTACAGATGCAACGTTCTTAGCCAGGTTCCTAAAATCAAGCCTTGTCAAAAAAAGACAGTGAGGGCAAGAAAGACTGAATGACATAGCATCAGAGTTTGTTTCAACATAGCTAGTTCAAAGATGACTTCTATGGATTTAAGTCTGCTGTAGAATTTTTAAAAGGATAAACATTCTTGAAATTCATGTTCCTACTCTGGAAATTGCTTGTATTTGGTTTTAGTAGAACCCTATAACCTTTAGTTCTCACCAATGCATTCATTAAAGGAAACATTCTAGCATCATGAGGATAATTGTTGGAAAGATGTTTTCGATCATGGATCAAAACTAAAAAGCTGTGCACATCGTAAGATTATTAAGAATGTAGCTTTCTTGGGAACTGAAGCATCACCATGACTCTAAGGATAAACTTTGTGGACAAATCTTCAGAGAAAAGTATCCCCACAGATGGTACTATCTGCCTTTTGTTGCAGGCAGAGTATCCCTGAAGGATTCTGTAGTCTGGGTAAAATTGTGTATAATTGGTACTCAACCAAATGAAAGTTTGGCAGGAATAGAGCTTGGTGGGGCAGTTACACTCCAAATTTAGGTCTTTCTGCCAAAACACATGATATGAAATGTGGCTGTGAAGGATGGGAAATGAATGTTCTACACTCTAAATGACATCATGTTGTTGGGTGCAGCAGCACATGCCTGTAATCCCAGCAACTTGGGAGGATGAGACAGGAGGATTGCAAGTTTAAAGATGGCCTGGGCAATTTAGTGAGATCCTGTCTCAAAATAAAAAATAAAGGAATTGAGGATGTGGCTAAATTGTAGAGAACCCCTGGTTTCAATTCCCAGTATGTAAAAAACAAAAACAAACAAACAAAAATCTTGGTGTTTAAAAAACAGTACAACAAATGAACACCTTGGTGGGGTTTCATTTCAGGTTCACTTCTAGTTTCGAATTCAGAGCTTGACATCTGTTAGTTTCCTAGGACTGCCATAACTGGTAACCTAAAACTGGATGGCTTGAAGCAATAGATTGATTCTCTCACAACTGTGGGGGCCAAGCGGATGTCAGGTGTCAGCAGGACACACATGAGCTCTAGGGGAGAATTCTTCATGCTTCTGGCTTCTGGTAGCTCCAGGTATTCTTGGCCTGTGGAAGGATCACTCTGATCTCTGCCCTAGTCTTCACATGGCTGTCTTCTCTGCGTCTGTGTGTCCACCTGTCTCTCTAATCTCCTTCTACCTCACTCTTACAAGGATGCCTATCTTTGGATTTACAGTCCATTAGGTAATCCAGGATCATCTCATTAAGTACATCTGCAATGACCCTTTTCCCAAATGGTCACATTCACAGGTTCTGAAGATTAGGACATGGACATTTAATTTGGGAAGCCACTACTTAACCCAGTATAGTATCAGACAAATATGAGTACAGGTTCTGCTTTGTCACATATGAAATTGTGTAATTACTAGCTTACAAATGTATTACCTCTGTATGGCTCAATTGTCTTGTGTGTAAAATGGAGCTATTGCTAGGACATGCATCCTAGAACTGCATGCAGGGCAAAGGAAAGGATGCACTGGAGGCGCACCTTAGGGTAGTGCATTTTAGCAATTATTATCATCCTTACACAATCTATTCATTATTTGTATGTAAAAACATTTTATTTTCAAATTCTAATAAGTTGAATGGTCTTGATCACCAATTAATTGCAAGGTATCTGTGGAATGTTTTACATGCATGTTTTCTGTAGTTGTCCTATCAACCTTTCAGAATGGTCATGCTATCCCTATTGCTCCAGGGGAAAGTTGAGGCTCTGACATGTAGGGTAACTTGCTGGAAATCTAGCAAAACAGCACATTGGAATACTTTCATTTTCTCTCTCTCTTTCTTTCTTTTAATTTGTTTAGTTGTAGATGAACAAATATATCTATTTATTTATTTATTTTATGTGGTGCTGAGGATCGAACCCAGTGCCTCACACATGAGAGGCAAGCGCTCTGCCACTGAGCCACAATCCCAGCCCTACTTTCATTTTCAAGTCATTAGTGACCTGCTGTTGGGAAAGCAGTCATGCAACAAATTCCAAGTCCAGACTGTTAGACTTCTTCCCAGGCAGGCAACCCCTGAAGCAGGAATCTGCCCAGAAAGATCTCCAGGGAGGGAGGACAGTGTCCTTCAACTTCACGTGCCCCACACAGTTCACCCCCGGTATTCGCTGGGTGACTCCAGCACAGTCTTGGGGTATCAGGTGTTTGCCAGATGAAGTGAGAGGTCCAATTTGGATGAGGGCTTCTTTGCACTAAGGATAAATGGGGACCTATGACTTCACTCCTGGTGGTATCAGGTGAAGACCAGCCTATGGGCAGAAGAGAGAACATTGTGGAACCCCAAACCCATGCTATATAGATACAAGCTGGAGGGTGTACGAGTAATTAGGAGTTGGTTGCATAAGATTTGATATAATATTCATTATTTTCTCTGTAGCCTACCTGTTTGTTATAGAAAATCTGGATTATTTTCATACAATAAAATATGACTAATATCAAGGAAATAATGTAACTGCTTCCAAATAACAAATGTATATATGGTATCTTTCTGGTGTGTGTTTGTGTGTATGTGTGTGTTTAATACAAAAATATGTGGTTTTTTTCTTTAGAAATTAAATAAGCACTAGGTTCACTGCATCTTAATTTTTAAAAGTGGGAAAAAACTTTAATGCCCATCAATAGGAGAATGGATAAAATAATACATTCATAAAATGGAATACTACTTAGCAATAAAAAGAAACAAATTACTAATGTATGCAGTAAATTGCTGAGACATTATGTTGAGAGGAAGAAAAAGACAGAAGAAAATGAGTAATGTGTGATTATGTTTATATGAAATTAAAGAAACCTAAGAACAATCTACAGTGATAGAAATCATAACAATGGCTCTATTGACTAGGGAGGGTTACAAGGGAATTTTCAGAGGTTAATTAGAAACACTACACAAAATGTTCTATACCTTGATTTAGCTTATAGTTAAAAGACTGCATACATTTTTCAAAGTTTATCTAACAATACTTAGGATCTGTTGTCTTTTACTGTTTTTATAATATACCTCAATTTAAAAATAGAAAAACAAAAGAAGGAAGGGTTAATATCTCCGTCATAAAAGAGATTTAATTGGCTAAAAACATTTTTTTCACATTTCATTTAATGAAATTCTTTTTTTTTTTTAATGTCTTTATTTTATTGCTTTGTATGTGGTGCTGAGGATCGAACCCAGGGCCTCACGCATGTGAGGCAAGCGCTCTACCGCTGAGCTACAATCCCAGCCCAAATTCTTTATTTTTGTTGTGTAGACCTATTTTCTACAGTGAGTATCTGTCACAATTTAAGCATAGTATAAATTTCAAAAGATCCCTTTAGCATGAGACTAGGGGATGCTAATAGTTGCAAAAACTAGTGAATACAAGTAAGGTTTTTTTAAAAAAAATGTATCTGGATATTATTAAAAGAAAGGGTTGATATTTTTAAGTGTAAACATGTCTAAACCATATCTAAAAAGTATTACTCTTTTTTTATACCTAAAATAATTCTGCTTTTAATTTTGATTAAGTAATAAAAAGCTATTACTGGCAGAATCAAATTATTTTTTTATATATTTTTAAAATTTGTTCTAATTAGTTACACATGATAGTAGAATGCATTTTGACATACTGTACACAAATGGAGCATACCTTCTCATTCCTCTGGCTATACATGGTGCTGAGTCACACTAGGAGTGTAATCATACATGTGTATAGGGTAATAATGTCTGTCTCATTCTACCATCCTTCCCATCCCCACCACCTCACCCCTCCCCTCACTTCCCTCTGCACAATCCAAATTCTTCCCTACCTGCCAACACTACTATGGATCAGCAACCACTTGTCAGAAAACATTCAACTTTTGGTTTTGGGGGATTGGCTTATTTCACTTAACATTATATTCTCTAGTTCCATCCATCTACCTGCAAATGCTGTAACTTCATTCTTTTTGAAGTCTGAGTAATGTAAGTGTTGGCGAGTACATGGGGATTGAGTCTCACTCATATATTGCTGGTGAGACTGCAAATTAGTACAACCACTATGGAAACAGTATGGTGATTCCTCAGAAAACTTGGAATGGAACCACCATTTGACCCAGCTACCCCACTCCTTGGTTTATACCCAAAGGACTTAAAAACAGCCTACTACAGTGATGTAGCCACATCAATGTTTATAGCAGCTTAATTCACAATAGCTAAACTATGGAACCAATCTAGAGGCCCTTCAACAGATGAATGGATAAAGAAAATGTGGTACATATATACAATGGCTAAAGATATTTAATAGAATTATTGCATCACTGATTATGAGGGTTTTGGTTTTGTTTTCTTTTTAAAAGATTTTTTTTGTAGTTGTAGATGGAGAGAATGCCTTTGTTTTATTTATTTATTTTTTATGTGGTGCTAAGGATCAAATCCAGTGCCTCACACATGCCAGGCAAGCACTCTGCCACTGAGCTACAGCCCCAGCCCTGGTTTTCTTTTTTATAATGTCTTTGTCTGCTTTTGTAATACTGGCCTCATAGGATGATATGGGAAATTGTCCTCCTCTCTGGTCTTCTGAGATAGTTTGTGTAGAACTGGTTATTTTTTCTTCCTTATATGTTTGGTAGAACTCACTTGGAAAGCCATTGTAGGCCTAGAATTTCCATTGTAGGAAGGATTTTTAAATGAACAACTCAGTTTCTTTAATAGAAAATTGATTATTTCTTTTTTCTTGAGTTAGCTTTGACAGTTTGCCTTTTGCAAGACATGTACTCATTTAACTTCAGTCTCCAATTCATTGGCATGAAGTTGTTCATAATATTCCCTTATTGTACTGGAAAGGTCTGTAGAATCCATAATAATATCATCTCTCTAATTCCTGTTGTGTCTTTGCTCCTTTTACTGTATCATTCTGGCTAGAGGGTTATTTGTTTTTACTGATTTTATTAAATGAACAGATTTGGGTTTCACTGATTTTTCTTTACAGTTTTTCTGTTGTTGTCATCAATTTCCAGTGTGAGCTCTATTATTTCCTGCCTTCCACTTTGGGTTTAACTTGCTTTTCTTTTTCTACTTTCCTAAAATGAAAGTCATATGTGAAAGCTGTGTTCCCCTGTACGGTCTGCTTCAGGAGGTCAGATAATTTACTGTCTGTCAGCATTGCAAGATATCTGAGAATTGCTTAGATGACAACTCTTTGTTGGTTCTTTCTCTTATAATTTTGCTTTGCTTGGCCTTGTGGAGTCTCACTCTATTCATGTTCTGTTTAGTATTCAGCCTAATTCTTAAGGTCTCCTCTATGTAGATGTCTACATCTTTGACGCTGAGCACCTGCCTCATCTCCGATAGGCTTCCCTGCAACTAAGAGCTGTCCAAACCTCCCTGAACCCCCACCACTATGTTCCCAGTTCATAAGACCACTGCACTCCGTGGTCTTCCTAAGCCACACAATGATATGTGATTCTAGGCAGAAAGCTGTAGCAACCTTGTTTGTTCCTTTCCTTTCTGAGGTCACAGTCATGAGCTGGCTGTCATTCAATGTGTAAAAACATCTACCAAATGATTTGTACAATTTTCTCCTTGCTTACGCCAAGACGGCAAGTTGGAAAAGTTATCCTATCATAGCAGGAAGCAGAAGTTCAGTTCATTTGCATCTAATATAATTAATGATAGAGTTGAATATAAGTTGACCTCCTTTCTAATTCTCTATTTGTCCTATTTGTTCCTCCTTTCTTGCCTTCTTTCCACTTATTCAAGTCATTTTTATTATTCTATTTTCTTAATGGACTTTCAGTCTGTTTCAAATATATTTAATAGTTGCTCTAAAGATCACACTATTCTTAAATTAAGATTAAATTGATATTATGCCACTTCATGGACAAGTAAGAACCTTATAACATCATAATTTCATTTACCACTCCAGACCTTTGTGCTCTAATTGTCATATATTTTACTTCTACATAAAAACCATGCAATAAATACATTGTTTGCACTTTATAGACTATAGTCTTTTAAAGAACGTTAGAAAAACAGCCTTTTATATACACCTATAAACTTACCATTTGTAGTGATTTTCAGTCTTTCTTGTAGACTCCTATTTGTACCTGGAGTCATTTCCCTTTGGCCCAAAGAATTTCTTTAGCATTTCATGTAGTGAGGATTTTCTAGCAATGAATTCTCTCAGGTTTTGCTTATCTGAATATGTCTTTATTTTGCCTATTTTTTAAAGGATATTTTTCCTCCACAGAGAATTCTAGATTGGCATTGAAAAGAGGTTTAAAGAGGCACTTTAAAGAGGTTTTTTCAAATATCTTCTACCTTCTGTTCCCTTGGTGGGGATGCTAACCACCATTATTTTGCATTATTTTGTCATTTCCCTGAATATAATGTGTCTTTTTTTCTGGCTAGTTTTGTTTTCAATTTTTTTCTTTTCATTTTTCATAAGTTTGACTGGGATATGTCCTACTGTATTTATTATGCTTGGCAGTGGCTGAGCTTCTTGGATTTGTGAGTTGTCTTATTTCAATTTGTCGAGGGGTGGGGGGATGACCATTATCTCATTAGGTATTTCTTCTAGACATTTTATATCCTTTCCTTCTGGGCCTCCAGTTGTGTTAGATCAACTATATGTACTTGTTCCACAAAACTCAGATGTTCTTTTCAGTTCTTTGTGCTTCAGAAAGTGGATGACGTCTATTGACATTCGTGATCCTTTATCTGTTGTGTGGAATCTTTGGTGAAGTTTAGCCAATTAACTTTTAATTCCACTACTGTATTTTTCTAGTTTAGAATTTACATTTGTTTCCTTTTTTAGCATTTCTATTTATCTATTTAGATGATCTCTTTGTCCCTTCTTCTCATCCTTTCTTGTAAAATCCCAATGTATTTATAATAGCTGATTTAAATTGCTTGTCTAGTAAATTCAACATCCAGATTATCTATACATCTGTTGCTATTATCTTGATTATGGGTCTCATTTCCTGTCTTTGTTTTTTGCCTGTCTACTGTCTTTTTTCTACGTTATTATGGTTTGGGGAGTTGCAGATACATTGTAGAATATTATCGTCCTCTAAAATGTGCTAGAAAGCACTTAAAATTACTTGTGGATCCTGTGATCCTGTGAAAGCTCAGTTTTAGGCTTGGTTATTTTGGTTCTGTCATTATCCTAGGTCATAGCCTCTAGTCTTGGGACATGGTTCTTACTCCTAAGGTGTGGTCCTGGTTTTTCAGGAAGAGCCTGTAGTGTTGCCAGATCTAAGTAGGATGGATTTGAACTTGGAACCACATACTCAATACTTGCTGAGATGCAGCTTTTTGGCCCCCAAGTTACTGTTTTCTGCTGGGCTCCTAGGCATCCTTTCATATATATGCACTGTTCATAAATTAGCCAAGGATTAAAGGGAGTTTTACACTGACTTTGTGGTTTCCACTTCTATTCATTCTACTTTCTGAAATTTTTTCCTTCAATTTTCTACTGTAGTGGCAGCTCTGAACTTTAACTTCTGTCTCTTTAGTGTGATAATATGAATGCTCTCTGCTGCAACTGGATAGTGTCCCTGAGGCAAAGCTGGTTAAATGTAGAACTCAGGGGCATGATTCTCTTTTCTCAAGGAGAAAGCTCTGTCTGTTTTTGATGGGTCTCCTATGATGGCAAACGTGAATTTATATTCTGACCACAGTCAGAATATTAATTGTTATTAATATTAATTGTTATTAGCAGTACAGTTGGTCCAAGACAAGCTATTCTTTCATGACTGAAATCAACCCACATAAAGAGCTTCAAAAATTCTGGAAGTTGAGTTCCACCACAGATCAATCATATTGGAATTCCTGGGTATGGAAACCAAGCAGGAGTATTTCTTCAAAACACTTGAGGTAGTTTCTGTGAGGATCCAAAGTAGCAACCAGCAGTGTTTGTCAAGTCCCTATTATATCAACACTTTTCATTAATTATTTTATTAATTCTGTGGTAGCCTTATTATTTACATGCAAGAAAACTAAGATTTTGGTGTTATGTTGAGTTCATAATTCAATGTTACACAATCCGTTTCAAAGTCAAGTCTGACTTCAGACTTCAATTTAAATGTTATGCTTTATTGCAAGGTTTTGGGGAGGATAGGTTCACAAAGAAGACCATAAATTTTGTTTTATATGAATAATATTTCACCATATTGCCATAAAAATTCCCTGTTGGATTGTTAGATATTGTCAATAGTTTTACTATTATAAACTCCTTTGCATGGACTATTTTGTACACAAAGGTAGGAAAATCTCTAATTGTTTACGTGGGATAGGTTATTAGAAGAGGAAGTTTTGATCTGTAGATAGAAACTTCAAAAATTCTTGGCCCAGCCAGGCGTGGTGGCACATGCCTGTAATCCCAGCACTTTGGGAGGATGAGACTGGGAGAATCAGGAGTTCAAAGCCAGCCTCAGCAAGAGTGAGGTGCTAAGCAACTCAGTGAGAGCCTGTCTCTAAATAAAACACAAAATAGGGCTGAGGATGTGGCTCAATGATCGAGTACCCCTGAGTTCAACTCCCAGTACCAAAAAAAAAAAAAAATTCTTAGCCCATGTTGCCAGAGACCTTTCACAATGTACATGAATGCTTGTTACATCATAACTATGGGTAAATTTTTCACTGGGCAATAAAACAATGGGATTGTTTTTATTGAACTCTCCAATCTGGACCTGAATATTTTATTTTTATTGTATCTTTTTGGTGATCGTCATTAAATTTATTGAGCCTCATATCTGTCCATTGGAATGTGCTTGGTCCATTTGTCTGTTGGGTTCCTGGTAAGGGACAAAGACTACCAGAGAAGGAAAGGGAATGTCACTGTCCACGTTGCACAGACATGTCTGTCGTGGAGTGAAACAGGTACTTCTGCAGCTGAAGCTGAGTCACAGCCAAGGCTCAGTTGTCTCTTAAACCACCTAAGAGTTTCCTTGCTGTGTTTACCTTTTCATAACTACCTTTCCATGATTCCTTGCCATATTTACCTTTGAAGTGATTTGTGAGGGTTGATGGAGAAATAAAGTGAGTTTGTTTTTTAAAAAACCAAACATGTAACACCCTTTCTGGATGGACTGCCTTTTTGTTTAATGGTGAAAGGGCAGGGACAGAGAGGTGAACACGTGGCAGGAGATGCTAGAGTCTGATCTGGCTGGAACAGGATCAAGAGAAGTCAACTGATGTTCTTAAGTTTTTCTTTTTTAAAAAAGGCGTCTTTAGCTGGGCGTGGTGGCGCACGCCTGCAATCCCAGCACTTTGGGAGGCTGAGACAGGAGAATCACGAGTTCAAAGCCAGCCTCAGCAAGGGCGAGGCGCTGAGCGAATCAGTGAGACCCTGTCTCTAAATAAAACACAAAATAGGGCTGAGGATGTGACTCAGTGGTCGAGTGCCCCTGAGTTCAATCCCTGGTACCAAAAAAAAAAAGGTGTCTTTAACAGGCTGATGTCTTGGCATTTGCAAATATTTTCAAAGCATTGTTTCAAACAGAAAATACAGTGTATATTGATACAAAAATTTCAACACACACAACACTACAATGCAATCTCTTGAATTTTTCTTTTTGTGGAATACCCTTTTCTGAAGAACTGTAATAGCGAATCAGCAGTTCCTCTAAAGCATGGCAGTGCTGCAAGGAAAATTTAAAGTCCGGCTTAAAATTAGTACTTTTGAGGTTAAATACAGAATCCATTGAACAATCAAAGTAACTTCCTGACTTCCAAGATGAGTATGCTAAAACCAAATAAAAATGAATCTTACTCAATATTATTATGACATATGCTAAATCTCAGAATCAATTTCTGCCTAGTCCACATGAAAACCTGCCAACTTGAAGAGGTACAAAATGCTGCAGGGGACTGATTCTGGAGTCTTTGTGTTAATTGATTAATTGGCATACGATGAAATGCATACATTTTAAGAATGTGCTTCAGTGATTTTTTTGTAGTGGGTAGGTTACTGGGGATTGAACCCAGGTCCTTATGTAAGGTAGGCAAGTCATCTACCACTGAGTCACACCCCTAGCCCTGTGAATTTTGACTGTGTTCATCCTCGTGACCACCTTTCCAATCCAGATATAGATCATTTCTTTCACCATGGAAGGTTCACTTGGGCCCTCTGCAGTGAATTCTTCCTCCAACCCCCAGCCCCAAGGAAACTACTTACCTGATCTCTGTCACTAGAAGTGAGTTCTGCCAGTTCTAGAACTTCATGCAAATGGAGTCAAATGGTATGAACTCTTTTGTGTCTGGCTTTTGTTCTCATCATAATGTTTTTGAAAGTGTGTCAGGAGGGTTTTGTTTAGTTTTGTTTTTAATTGCTGAGCAGTAAATAGTTTCCATTGTGTGGATGTTCCATAGTTTTTTCATTTGCCCATTGATGGACACTTGGATTGTTATTTTTCCCCCAAAGTGGTGGCTTTTTA
>PVHX01020348.1:0-32231 GCA_004024805.1 Geosciurus inauris
ATTCTTTTAATTTTTGTTTATCTTGGAAGGTTTTTATTTCATCTTCAAATCTAAAACTTAATTTTGCTGGATATAAGATTCTTGGTTGGCATCCGTTGTCTTTTAGCACTTGGTATATGCTTTGCCATGATCTTCTTGCTCTCAGGGTCTGGGTTGAGAAGTCTGTAGTGATCCTAATTGGCTTCCCCCTATATGTAATGCAAATCTTAACAGTCTTCCCCTTCTCAAAATTCCTCAGTGGTTTCCGTTGACCCACAAGTTAAAAATCTCAACTCTTTGACAGTAGAGAAATAACTTCTCAAGGTCTAACGCCTACTCCCTGAATCTCACTTCATTGCCTTCCATTCCCTCACCTATTAACTAACTCACTGGTATTTAATCTCACAGCATTGAACTATGTATAGATTACAGAAAGAAAAAAAAAATCCTGATCCCCTATACCATCATACTGTGTATGTATTGCCTGGGATCCCTCTATTCATGACAGTCTAACTAACATTATACATTTTAAAACTCTCAGCTCAAATGCTACATTTCTTTTGATGTTGAACTTGACACTTTCAGGCAGATTTAG
Source organism: Geosciurus inauris (assembly GCA_004024805.1). NCBI lineage: Eukaryota > Metazoa > Chordata > Mammalia > Rodentia > Sciuridae > Geosciurus > Geosciurus inauris. The sequence continues at coordinate 575 of PVHX01020348.1, forward strand.
ATGTTTCTTCTCCCTCTGCTGCACTTGGTACACACATCATTAAAACAATTGTCTTGTTTAGTTGTAACTATTTACTGGAAATGTCCCTCTGCAGTAGGCTGCCTTTCCTTGAGGGCTGAGGCAGTGTCTTATTCCTTATATAATATCATTATTACAGTGAGTTGAGTTCTTTGGAGAATCAGGTTCTCTGTTTGTTACCCTTTGAATGGAGTACCTAGATTGATTGATGTACAGAGCTCTTTACTTATGGTCAAAATCTTCAAGATATAGACCTTATATTAATGGAGGATAAGAATTACCAGAAAGAAGAAGGTGTTTTGTTTCCAAAAAGTGTATAGGGACAGACTGGTGAAGAAAACATTGCCTCCTGCAAAATTTGCATTCTCAATGTCTAGTTAAGTGATGATGCATATCACATATATAGTCCCTGTTAAGTGATCAAAATTATTAGTAAATGAATGATAACCCTAACTAAAATGCGTTATGTGTGTAAAACAGGCAGGAAGCAACTGAGAAATGATAATGAGAACTAGAAGCTGACAAGTAAAAACAAAGTTCAGGCCATTCCTTCTCAAAGCTTTGCTCTGAAAGGAATCGAGCAGCATTTGGTCATGGTCAAAAGGTGTTATAGTTTGGCTCTGGAAGGTCTCCACAGTCCTATGTGTTGAAAGCTTGGTCCCCAATGCAGTAGTGTTCAAAAGTGGAAATTTGGAGAAGTTGGGTCATAAAGGCTCTGCTGTCATTAATGGGTTAATTCATCAATGATATTATAGCTGAAAACACTAACTGTAGGAGGTGGGACGTACTTGAATGAGTGCTTGGGGGTGTGCCCTTAGACTCTTATTCCATTTTCCTCTCTCTCTGCTTTGTACCTGCCAAGAGGTGAGCAGCTTTCCTCTACTATACTCTTCTGCCATGATGTTTGTTTTGATGTCAACCAACCATGGTCTGAAACCATGAGCCAAAATAAACCTTTCCTCCTTTAAACTGTTTCCCCTGTGCCACCGGTATTCTGTCACAGTCACAAAAAAAGCTAACTAATACAGAAAGTATCTTATTTGCTTGTTTTCATTTTTATTTTTAAGATGGAAAAGACAGGTATGACATTGTAGTAAAAGGGAAGATCCTTTGGAGAACAAAAAGTTAAAAATCTGAAAAAAGAGGGCACAAATTATAAAGTCATGTCCCTAAGAAGGAGGAAGGGAACATCATTCTGAGCAAACATAAAAGAATTCACTTTGCATAAGAGTGTCTTCTGTCTTTAAAATGAGAGTGGTATGGAAAGATGAAAAAAATGCAATAAAGTTCATAGCAGAGGATCAGTAATTAAAAGCAACTTTTACTTAGAGCTTCTCTTCACTTAGACATGTTTATGTACTTTTTATATGTTTTCCAAGAGTTGATCAAAACTTACATTCTGGGGCACTCTATTAACACATATCATATGTTTCCTATTTTGTTACATTTATTCATCAGTCTTATTCCTATTTCCTATTTCACTCATTTACCCTGCCCCTGCAGGCTCTTATTCAAATGTCTTTTACCTATTTCTCTCTCCAACAGTCCAACAGTGTATTATTCTCAGCACCCTGCATGTGGAGACAGTGTTGGGGAATATGTCAGTGAACAAAAAAGGGGAAAAAATGTCCTTGCATTTATAGATTTTCCATTGTAATATGAAAAGAGTAAAAAGAATAATGGAGAAATAAAATAAATAGGTAGAGCATGCTGCTTTGTTGTTAATAAGCACTATAAAGACAGAAGAGATTAAAAGTAGGAATTGGGAACCGCCAGGCAGCGTGAGGCTAGACTTCTGACTAGGGCATTCAGGAAGTCTCACGAGAAAGGGACATTTGAACAAGTATCTGAAGCCAGATTCTGTCTTTTCCATGCTCAAGGCCTTCAAAGAGCTTCATGCATCACCCAGAGCAAAACCAAAGGACCCCCAGAAAGCCTACAAAGCCCTGCATCCCTACCTGCCCATCTCTGTAACCATGTTTCCCACACCCCCTTACTCTCAGCATCCACAAACAGGCTGCTCCTGGGACAACCAGCACCGCTCACACCCGTGTCTCTGTCCCTGCTCCTCCTCCAGGTAGAATCCAATTCCTCCAGGCGTCTGAACAGCTCACCTGCTTGCTTCTATTCTCTGCTTAATTGTCACTTTGCAGTAAGACCTTCCCTGAGCACGCATTTAAAATGTTCACATATCCTCTACTCCCGGCTTCCGCCAATTTACTTTCCCTCTTTCCTGCATAAATTTACTCCAAATTTACTCCAAAGAGATACATGGTATCTATCTCTTTCTAAAATGTTATACAAATTGCTCACTTTGTTTATTATCTAACCTCTACCCTCACACACACTAGAGAGAAGGTAAGCTCCTTCTTTGGTGACAGGAATTTTCTCTTCTGTTATTATCGTGGTCATGTTCACTGACCACCCTTTACCTGCAGTGCTTAGGAAAGTGTATTCAAAGTAGGCCTAAGCAGAGGGAGCAAATCATGGGATGTCTAGAAGATGAAGGCAGATATTCCCAGGAGAGGGTTAGAGGAAGAAGAGTGGTTAGAGGAAGAAGGTTTATTCAACAGTGAAGAGGCCATTATGGCTAGAAGAGATGAACCCAGAGAGGGAAGTCAGACAACAGACCATCTTGAGTGCATTGTTGGCCACTGGAAGGATTTTGTTTGACTTTTAGTGTTGTGAGACGTCATGGAAGAATTTTAGTAAATTCATTAGAGTGGATCAAGTGTATACTGGAAGACCATTCAATAGAGCGCAGCCGTCAATCGGGGAGGAAATGATAAGAGGCTTAGATTCTTGTAAAACCTGAAATGTCATTCTGTGCTTATGAATTCTTAATTGGCACAATGCTGCTATTGTGTTCTATACTTCTTCCCTTACTTTTCTTTTCTTCACCCAGCACTATGTTTTCAGGATCTATTCTTGCTGATAAGTGAACAGCTAGTCAATTGCTTCTAATTGCTAAGTATTATTTCACTGTCATCATCCATCTCTTTTCCTAATGTGAACTAGAAACAAGGTTCGAATTTGGATACGTATGTTGTTAAGAGTATTACAAGAATAAAGAAAAAGAACAACTTATTGAGAACAATGGGATACTATGAACAAACTAGGAAACTGACAGGTTGGCTTAATCTACATTAATTTGCCAGATGGGAACAGTGAAAGAAGAACAAGATCAGAGAATGAAAATAACCAATAAGAAAATGGCCAAACTGGTAAACAATGGTATCCATATGGATATTAGCTATAATTAACAACAACGACAAGGTAACACCTACTGAATACTTTTAATAGCTGAAACACTGTGCTAAGGACTTTGTATGCATTGAGGAAGGGATAAATATATTTGGAAAACGAGAAATCAAGACATTTGATGCCACATGAAAATCAGAAAAGCAATTTAATTGAAATTTAAAAAATTAAAGCATTAGAAATATAAAGTATGGTACCAAATTGTCTCTTATCAATGAGGAATAAGATATTAAGTGCATGCCTGAAAATGTTAATTGCACCAAACTCATAAATATTATCTATGTTTTTACCTATATGCTATGTAGCAATGCAATCTGATACCAGAATTAATCTGTCCTTCTATGTTTCATGTCCTAGTGCCTGCTTTGCATTTCTACTCTTGTGCTTTGGGGACAAAATAAAATACAAAAAATGTTAATTGAGCAAAAACACTGTGGTATTATGGCAGTGAATCTTATAACTGAGATGGCTAATAAATGACTAATGGATGGGGATCGTATACAGGGTGGATACACTGGACAAATGGATGATTCCTATCCTGGATATGAGAGAAAGCTTTTATCACACCATTCAGAACAGCATGCAGTTTAAAGCTTGTAAATTATTTTGGGGATTTTCCATTGAATATTTTCAGATAATGATTGAGACAAGTAACTTAAACTGCAGGAAATAATTGTTCAAATAAACAGTGACTACTGTATTCAGATATATTGTTACTTAACATTGTAGAGTGAATACACTCAAGATCATGATAGGTCTACTAATTGTCTTCATGGCTAGATAAGCAACTGGGATGTTAGAGAATCATATACATGGATACCAAAAACCTCCAAGAAAATGGAGGTAATTGCTATAATTGCTACAGCTGCAACTGGGAGATAGCATGATACCATCTTAACCTCATGTCCCGTTGATATGTAGGACAGAGGGGAATAAGAGTCCTTGCAAAGGAGAATAGCAAAAGAAGCATATCACAGGAAGAGACCCAGATGTAAGGCAATGCAAAAAGGAAATAGAAGTGGAAACACTGGGGTATAGGCAGTTGGTTTTTAGTGGACCAGGAAGTTCCAAAGGGTACAGTATAAAGACCTAACATAGTCTAAGATAACGTGAAGAATACAGAATAACATAGCGGTCAGATGCAGGGAAAAATAGCTGAAGATAGAGTAATGTCTGCATTTAGACAGAGTGATACAGAATCATTGATCTCATAATTTTAAATGTGATTAAGGCAAATTTGCCCCAACTGATTAAATAATGAGTTTGAAGTGAAACCTATAATGATAGATGAGTGATTTGTTCTTTGATCACTAAGAAATGCAACAAGTAAAGCTTCATGACTGGAAGGAGAGTGGATAACACATAGCTCCCTGCCAACTTATCTCTCCCTCACCCCACACAGGTCCATGAAATAAATAAAAATAACATTATTGCACAAAGTGCAATGTTTTTCTGTTTATTATGTGATCAACCAGGGAAAATTTATTATTAATAACTACATCAAATGGCCTCTTATTCTCTTCTTTCTTAAAGAAAAATACAAACAAACAAAACAAAGTGAACATATATGGCTTCTAACATTAAGTAATTTTAGCTTTTTTTAAAAAAAAACTTGGCAGTTTAAAAAAACATTTGCCTAAAAATGTTTAAAATGATTAACTTTTTATCTTCATAATATCTGATGCACACACAAACCATTAATAGGTCTGAATTTTAAATAAATACACAGAAGTCATTTTTTCTCTCTGATATTTGCATATCATTCTAAAAATAAAATATGTAAATTAGAGCAGTTTCTATTTTGGTGAATCACATTGCACTTAATATTCAAGTGATAGGGTTTGTTTTTAAAAATTAAGAAAAAATCCAGGCTAATTATTTGACTTGTAAATATGCCAGCTACTCGGTAGCTCTGATTAGTGTCTGTCCTTGTCCCCACCACCATTCAACAATGTCCTCATGCATTTTGAAGTGAACTTGGGCCCAGGTAGTGATGGGAATATGTTCTTGGGATTCAGGGCACATTTTGTGAAAACATAACACCTTGCCATTTGAGAAAGCAGAAGCAGCAGGAAGGTCCCTGTCATCCTTCTTTTACCCCTTCCTCTAAAATAAACAGAAGAACTTTATTCCTGGAGTATCTCTGAAGACACAAGAAAGCAGAAAAGATTCTGAACAAACAGTTCTTTTAACTTCCCCTTAATTGATCACCATTGTCTTATACCCACAATTTCTACTCATACTTCAATCTGTCTATTCTTCATCATACCTAAGATTGTTTTAAGGTCTTTATATCTAAAGGTTCCTGTGTCATGTACAATTTATGTCAAATAAATTAGTATGTTTTCCTAATGTTAATTTAGCTTTCATTATATGGTCCTTCTTTTGGATGGAATATGAGGTGTCCCCTAACAGTTCATATTAATGTAAGAATATTCAGAGGTAAAATAATTGGATGATAAATGCTGTAACCTGTTCAGTTTGTTTAAACTAGGATGGATTGACTCGGGAATAACTGTAGGCAGGTGAAGTGTGGCTGGAGAAGGTGAGTGTCTGAGGTCGTGCCCTGGAAAGTTTGTTCTTCCTGTGGCCCCTTTCTCTCTCCCTCTTTTTCTGCTTCTTGGCCACCATGAGCTAAGCAACTTCTCTCTGCCACATCCCTCCCCCATGATGCTCTGCTCTACCTGGTTCCCAGAGCAATGGACTTAGCCAATCATAGAACTTGAGAATCCATGAGCCAAAATAAACCTTCCTCCTCTAAGTTGTTCCTGTCATGTATTTTGGTTACAGTGATTCAAAAGCTGACTAAAATAGGTCTCAACTACGAATGTAGTTATGGGTAAGGGGAAAAAAATCTTTGCCCCCCTACAATATCCTCAGAGGTTGCAACTCCACAGGGAAATGCCCTGAGCTCCATTTTTCCAAAGTTATAATATAAGATATGGTCATGAGTAATTTCTTTTAAGGTATGAAGCCATTCCAATTGCCAGAGAAAAGCTAGATAGAACAGTTTACAATAAAAAGTGCCCGACAGCTTAGAGACCAATTTGAATAGCTGAACACAAACTTAACATTTGTTCTCTCATTTATTCAACACCACCAGTGAGCTAAGTTCAAGAAACAAGGATGAAATGAACAGGAGATGACTTGCAGGAACACATGTACTATTGAGGAAGATGGACACATAAGCACATAACAATAAATGTAAAATTAAAAAATGTATCCCCTCCCCAATGTGCCTGAATCATCTAGAAGAGCAGGAGGGATAACATATTAATAAAAAGAGATCAATCTTATTAATAATCACTTGTGAACAAAAAAAATCAAGGATTTGATATGAAATCTTTCTTTGCTTTTTCTAAAAGGAAACATTTAATCCTTAGAGTCCTTTTCAGAGGGAATCTTCCATTACAAGCCTTTTTTTTTTTTTCTTTCTCCCTATTCCCTTGGCCAGTATTGCCTTGGGTCAGGGATATCAGACACAAGTTTTATGCCAATCCTCTGTCAGCATCCTGAGATGCCCTCTTATCTAAGAAATTTCTACCATTGGGTTTCTAAAAGATACAGATCTCACACTGGAGTTGTGATTTCCATGGCTAGAAGCAAGAAATTTGCCCTAGTGAGTTGACAATGTCTTCTCCAAATATATCATGGTACAATAGTGACTCACCATTTACCCTAGTCCAGTTTTACTGACAGAGGGGGGTTTCTTTTTCCATGTTGGAGCCTGACTTGTTCCAAGATCTCAGGAGCCCATCCTCCAACTCCTTGTCTTTGTTTTGTTCTACAATTCCTCATTATTTCTGTGTCTCACTGACACCAGTAGTTGGAGACATGGCTTTCAATGATAACTTTTTGCCAGCTAAAGTTTAATTAACAGACTTCAACCTCAAGGTCTGTGGACCCCAAGGAACACTCCTGTGCATATTGCTCCTCTCCATATCTGGGAATACATAATGACCCAACACATTGCCTTGTCATGAGAATCCAAAGATCCATCACTACTAGTGCAATGACTGTGGGTTTATGCAGTTATGGGAACACATTTCCACAAATCCAGTAAGAGAGGAACTGTATGGAGGAGGGATAGACCTGTGTACCCTACCTCCTTTGGTTGGATGAATGTTTCAAACAGCAGGACCCACCCTCACTGAAAACTTCCTTTTTGAATAATCTTTCTTAAACACTAGAGACCTCATTCAATTATTGTCTCCATAAGGTGAAGGGATTCACAAAATGGCACCTTAGATTCTACATAAGAATGCAACTAGACCATCTACAAAAAATTACTATCTAGAAGAATATATCACAAATAGACATTGTTCTTTTTATTTGGGTAGCATAATCTGAGGGTCACTGGGAGAATAATAGAGAAATTTTACTTCTGGAAAATAATACTCACTATAGACTCAAAATCTGAGATTTTAAAGAAATATATTCTGAGTGGTTTCTGAAACATACCAAAGAGCAATCAAACATAGTTGAAAGAATATAGTCTAGTATCAGCAAAAAAGACAGTAAAAAATAGTTTAAAATTTGCATCTGTCAATTACTAGCAATTAGCCTTAGATTATTTATCATCTGTTTGCTCTTCTGTAAAATGGGCATAGTAGTTTTACTTTGTATGATTTTTTACTTAATGAAATGAGAAACATATAAAGCAAGAGTATGCTGATCATGTTGCCAAAACAACTGCCAAACTAACTTATTTACCACTATGTTGAACTCCACTATACATAATTTCTAAGAGTGTGAAATTTCTTACAGATTAAAATATCAAATGCTTTGGAATTATAAAATATAACTTTAACTCTTTGGAATATTAAAAATAGCTATTCTAAAGGAATATGGTGAAATTTTGAAGACTCTTATGTACAGAAATTTGATAATTTACTTAGTACCTCCTCACCCAAATAATCAAAAAAGATTCCATTATTTCTGTAGCTATAGGTTGCATGCCCTGGAATATTTGCAGTGCATTTTGTAATGAATGCATGATTCTCACCCTTGCAGAGGACACCATCTCCATGAAGCCATATGTTTTTCCAGCTCATGGAAGTGTTGCAGTGAGTAATTGATATTATTAAACATGTTTACTGCTGATGCAGTGACACAGCTGAAATGTGCTTGCTTTTCTATGCTGAAAATTGATGGGACATTGAATCTGATTTCAATTCTGCAGTGGATGTCAGCAAAACTTCAACATGTGAACCGAAGAAAGCAGTAACAGTTGATAAATGCCCTTTCTGAATCAGTCTCACAATAAAAGGGGAATCGAATGTCTACGGTAACATATGCTGCTGTTTCAGCCAGTCTGTGCTTCAAAACCATGAAGAGCTGGTTTGAGGCAACAGTATTATGCACAGAACATAGCAGAGCATTCTGGAGACAAAAGGATTGGCCCTATATCTTACCTTAGGACAACATTTGCTTCCAGCTTCATCTACGCTTGTGGCTGTCTTTCTAGAAAGTACACATTTTGTTTGTTTTGGAAAGGTGACCATTTTTGTTTTGTTTGTAACATTGGATATATGTGAAATAGTGTTGAAAAAAAAGGGATCAGGTATATTGCCTAGGGAGACATCTCTTTGAAATAATGACAAGAAAAAATGAATTTATGTTGGAAATAATGGCAAATTCATCATTTTTTCTTTACTTATGCAATATATTGTTTCAGAGCATTATGTAGGCAAAAATATGTAAGTTGACAACAAAAGATGCTTTACCAAGGATAAGCACAGGGCTATTATAATCCCAAAGACTAGGCATGTCTGGCATTTTCTGAATCACAAATTTAGGTTGTGCTGCTTTCTGAATTTTAGGCTCTGCCCATGTATGGTCAACATCTGCATCCATATTATAATATCTGTAAGGAGCATATGCCATAGACATGCCTGGACATGCCGGGGACTCACTAAGTTGCTGGCCATAAGGAACAGCAGCCATTGACCTGCTTAGTCATGCCTGCTTGCAATCCATAAGGGGCTGTAAGAGGCATTAGCCATAGGCATGCTTAGCAATGACTGGTTACAATTGATAGGGAGCACAGCTCCATGCACATGCACAAATAATATGTCCAGTTGCAATTACATCATCTCACTGGACATAGTCAATGGACATTGAGTTTCACTGGGTGTAACCAATCACCAGCTCACACCACCAACTTAGAACCTTATTTAAACTGCTTATCCTGCCACATTGGGGGCTTTTGCTGTCTGTCCCTGGATCAACTCCACCATTCCCTGATGTCCAGCCAAGGGCTGAGGAGAACTATCAGACAAAGACAATGTCAGTTCTTTAAGAGAAGTCACGTGGCACTAGAAGTATTTGGGGGCTCGTGGTTGCCCTAGGAGTTTGTGAACTGCTTGTAGTGTTTAGTTGCCCTAGGATAGTGTGACTTCTTATAGTGTTTAATTAGTGTGCACTGAATGCTAGTTGGGGTGCTCCAGCACACCTAACACTTTTTACATTAATTGTTTATATTAGATGATTGACATGATCGCATATATGCTTGCATTTAAAGACAATTTGCCTCTGAGTAGTTATTAATAGCGCCACTCCTGACAATATCACTATGTTCTAAAACAATAATGTGACTTCACTTGCATCTTGCTGAATTTTTATAATAACCATGTAAACAATATGACATGGAATTTCAGTCCCTATTTGACCTATGAGGACACCAAAGCTCCAAGGTTGGAAATGACTTAAGTCATACACTTCATAAGAATCTTGATGAAAGTTGTATCTCATTGATTCTGATTGCAAGCTGAGTGTTGATGATTTTTCCTTTCACTTTTATTTTTAGCATGCAAGAGCACTTTCCTGCTTTCTGTATATCATTTACTGACACAAGTCAAAAATGAAAAACTACCCACATTTTCCTTCTAATTGATATGATTGACGTGGGGTAGTAGGGGGTGTTCTTTCCTGACCTAGAATCACAGAATATTTGACTTGGAAAATATTAGAGAAGATGCAGTTCAAACCCTATACCAGGTTAGCCAAATCCTTTTTTTTTTTTTTTTTTTTTTTTTGGCTTATATCATCCAAAACTTTGGCCAGCCTTCTCTATTATCCCCATTCTGATTATCAACATGCCAGCTTCCAGGTTCACTTATGAAATATATTCCCTGGATCAGCTGGAAGGCTTTTCAAACCAGATGTTGAACAAATTAGCAGGGTAGTTAGGGATGTAATAAAGGGGCTCAAATTACAAAGGTGTGGGCAGGGATAAGTGAAAGCTGTAGGAGATGTTGCAGAACCTTGGAGTCATTATCCTCCTAAGCTTGAAGAGACAGGAAGAGAGTCCAGATACTGGAACCTAAAGAAAAGAACTAGAGAACAATACAGTTGAATTGGCAAGGATGAAGCCAGGAAATCAAAAACCTCAAACACAATCTCCTTAAACAATACCTTTGTCTACCTCCCATTGTCCCAAACTGGAAGCTAGCTAATGACTTAGTGCAAGAGAATTTGAAAACAGAGCCAATTCTAGCACATTATTTGTACATACAATACAATCTTGTGAGACATTGATGTTATTTTAAGCCACCCAGTCTATGATATTTTTGCCATAGTAGCCTCAAATTTCTAAGACACTGACTATGTCCTATATTTCAAAAACCATATCTCAAAATCTCATTTTTAGAGGTTCTTCAAGCCAAGGTTCGTTGTGATTGTGAAAAGCACAATCTGTGTATACAGTTTTAGAAAATGTGCTTTGTTCCCTGTGATAGCTGTTTTTCACCCAATACCCTGTAACCTGCATCATGATTCAGGACTCCTTCTCTGCTGCCCTGTCTTTTGACTGCCCTCACTCTCCCTTCTAGTCTGCTCTGTATGTGACCCTCACCATCTCTTGTTCAGGACACAGCATCCAGCACTCAGTGCATTCCTTCCAAGCTCTTTACTGGAATTACAGAACAAACTTCTGATATTTCAAATCTGATCAAATCATTGTCCTTTAAAATGTTTTTACTATCTTATATGTAAATGATATTACAATATCATGTCATAAAATAGTAACTACTTACTACTTTTATATGAACTTTTACATTTTGCAGCCTTATAGGAGTTTCATTTGGTAGCTATATAATGGAGCACTGTTATTGTCAATTGCTAGTGCATTTGAGCACATGAAGAAGGAAATAAACTTCACTAAATGAGCTAAATTTTGAGTTATGTCCATGTTTATGTATGCCAGTTTATTCCATGGATTGCATTTTTCCCATTCACATCCTCTCTCAACAGAAAGGTTGTCCCTGACTCCTGCAGGCATAGGCCATTCACATATGTCTCTGACTGTCTTTGTGATCTAGTACAGTCATTCCTTCTAAGTGTCTTTCATCCTGATTTCTTTAAGTCCAATAGTAAAAGTCAGTGAGTCTTATTCATCTGAGCTCCATGAAGTTGATGCTAAGTGAATGGTTCTGAATGAAATGCAGAATCTAGTGTTTTAATAAGACAGGATTTGCGACTGTTTTTTAAACTTATATAATTTTATCTGTTCTAATTAGTTATATGTGACAGTAGAATGAATTTTGAAACATCATATAAATGGAGTATAATTTCTCATTCTTCTGGTTGTACATGATATAAAATTATACTGGTCGTGTAGTCATATACGCACATAGGGTAATGATATCCAGTTTGTTCTACTATATCATTCCTTTCCCCTACCCTCACCACGTCCCTCACTCCCCTCTGTCTAATCCAAAGTACCTCTATTCTTCCATAGTCCCCACCCCCTTGTTGTAAATTAGCCTGCACATATTAGATAAAACATTCTGCTTTTGGTTCTTTGGGATTGGCTTATTTCACATTGCATAATATTCTCCAGTTCCATCCATTTACCTGCAAATGCCATAAGTTCCTTCTTCTTTAAGGCTGAATAATATTCCATGATGTATATATACCACAATTTCTTTATTCAGTCATCTGGTCAAGGGCACCTAGTTGGTTCCATAATTTAGCTATTGTGAATTGAACTGCTATAAGCATTGATACGGCTGTGTCACTGTAGTATGCTGATTTTAAGTCCTTTGGTTGTAAACTGAGGAATGGGATAACTGGATCAAATGGTGGTTCCATTCCAAGTTTTCTAAGGAATCTCCATACTGCTTTCCAGAGTGGTTGCACCAATCTGCAGTCCCACGAGCGATGTATGGGCATATATTTTCCTCACACAGGAGTTTACTTTGTGTATATGTTTACTTTATTTGTGTATATGTGTGTATGTATACATGCATGTGTGTGTACATGTCTATGGTCTTTAGTTTTGATCACTAACTTAATTTGGAAGCACAAATTTTCACAGCTAAACTTAGAAACTAACACAAGGATATATATTATTTAATTATTGTTATGGTTTAGATATGTGATGTCCCCCAAAACCTCTTGTGTAAAACAATGCAAGAAAGCTTAGAGGTGAAATGATTGAGTTATGAGAGCCTTAACCCAATCAGTGAATTAATCCCCTGATAGGGATAACTGAGTGGTAACTATAAGCAGGTAGATTGTAGCTGGAGGAGGTGGGACCCTGAGAGCGTGTCTTTGTCCATCTTGAGCAGAGCTCTCTGTCTCTGCTTCCTGGTGTGATGTCTTTCTTGAGCTGCTTCCCCCCACCACACTCTTCCATCATGATGTTCTGATGTTCTGCTATCCCCCCATCTGTGGGCCCTAAGGACTATAGCTAGCCATCTATGGACTGAGACCTCTGAAACTGTGAACCTCAAAATAAACTTTTCCTCCTTAAAATTATTCTTGTGCATAACTGAATTGTTCACACAAGAATGGAATCAAAATTGTAATGGGTCGCACCCAATGTATGTATAACATGTCAAAATATACCCTACTATTCATGTGTATCTAAAATCAACAAATAAAGCAACAAATTGTCAGTTCTTTTGGTCATGGCAATGAAAAAGCTGACTAAAATTATAATTGTATAATTATACAATTATAATTGTATAATTGTATAATTATACAATAGACAATGGTGGAATGTAAGAAAAAGTCCTTCAAAGAAATTTCCCTTTTTTTCTGAAGCTACTTCTCCTGCTTTTATGTGTCCTATTCATAAAGGTGTTTAGTAGTTTTGCCACTTATTAACATAATAGCAGCCTGTCAGCCAACTACTCTACTTCTTCAAGCCTCAGTTTCACACTGTGCAAAATGGGAGTATGATGACTATGTCATGAAAGGGTAACACAGCATGCCTGCCAGAGTTCCCAGCGGGGGGCGGAGGTCGTTTACTCTTCTCTTGCCCATGATAAAATTTAACTTTTTAGAATGCTTGTTACATTTAAATTTGGTAATAAATTATAAATACTAGACAAAAGTTAAGAGATGTTTCCATGTTTAGACTGTTTTATCTTCATGTTAGACTTCAGTTTTTCATCTTCAGAAAAAATAATCTTTTTTTTTAATTCTTTTTTTTATTTTTTTAATAGTTGTTAATAGACCTTTATTTTATTTATATGTGGTGCTGAGAATCGAACTCAGTGACTCACAGATGCTAGGCGAGCACTCTACCGCTGAGCCACAACCCCAGCCCAGAAAAAATAATCTTTTAACTATCTTTTTTGTTGTCAATGGACCTTAATTTAATTTATTTATATGTGGTGCTGAGAATCGAACCCGATACCTCATGCATGCTAGGCAAGCACTATGTCACTGAGCCACAACCCTAGTCCCAGAAAATTTCTTTATTGACTTATTTCCTCACTTAGCAAATATTTGTGGAGTTTCTAATTGCCACATTGTGCTGAAGACCAGTGGGGTGAAGGAGGGGACATTATTAGCTTAGGCATAAACATTTCCTGTCCCTAAAAATATAACCCAAGATCTAATTTTTAGTTGGCACCAAATTGTCATTCATAACAGAGAAATAAATGTCATAGTTTTAGTGTTCCCTTTAAAGAGTTTGCTTCTGGCTTCCACACCTCCAACTTCTCCCAATTTGAAAACATTACAATGTTCATCAGCAATTTATATATACATTTTTTTTTAAATTTTTTTAGTTGTTGATGGATCTTTATTTTATTCATTTATGTGGTGCTGAGGATCGAACCCAGTGCCTCACGCATGCAAGGCAAGCGCTCTACCACTGAGCTACATCCCCAGCCCTTATATATACATTTATATATACATATATACATTTTCATATTGAATTCCTCCATACACACAGTATCATCATTGATATTTAACATGGTAATGTTTTTTGTCTTTGATAATTATAATAAATTCTGATTTTAATCACTTGTGTAAGAAACTGTCATTTTCTTTCTTTAATATTATAGAAACTAACCTGACCTAAAAGTGTATTTGTATTTATTAATGTCAGATATCATCTAGTTACCTGTAATTGTGATTGGTACCACATGGGAAGAAAGGGGACAAAAACAAAACACGCGCCAACCTCAGCTATCCAAATTCACCTAACAATTAATATTTGCAGGTGCTGGGAAATTTATTTAGAAGGTTGCTGCCAGGGCACACCTTATTCTGCCCTTGAGGCATGGCATTAGACTGCCAAGTATGTAACACAGAAAGGAATTGTGCAGGTGCAAAAGAATGCACAGATGAAATGCCAAATGCCTAACTTTCTACTCCTTTGAGTCTAAAAACAATGTCATTGATCTGGCTTGTATTTAATTTTGATTAGCTCTAAGTTAGAAATAAAGACCAAAAACATATTATTGAAGCAAGGTATATTCAACAAAATTGATAGGATCTTGAGAAATCATAAGTTATTCTGATGTCTTCCCCATACTCTGAAACCTTCCTTTGCCTTATGTAAAGTAACCTTTGCAAGGATAGCACATAAATTCTCATGCATATGATTAAATGTTCTCAAATACATACACATGGGGGATAGAGTATCCAAATAATGAATGCTTTTGCAGAATTTTTTTTTTATTGAAGTGGTAGTGGGATTGAGGTGTCTACAAGTGGGAAAATTTCATATGCATGACATTCTCTCTGACAACTGTAATATCTGCATATATAACAATATTTTCTTCACAGTAAGGAAATAAAATAAGCTATTAACTCAGAGCTAATATTACCTTGGAATAGGTTAAAGAGTAAAATTTGGAAGAGTACCTTTTTATAAATTTCTTTCTTTTTTGACATATAACTTTGAGATTCAGAGTAGATTGTAGAAGGACCAGGATCTGAGACCTGAAGCCAGGCCTAGGCCCAGCATACGTTGTACATCATTACCAAACTTACAGCTTTGTGTTATTTCTTTGGTCTTACCACACTTTAAAGGGTCTGAGAAAGTAGTTTTCTTTTGTTTATTTGTTCATTTTTGTAATTGTCAATTCAAATTGTCAATTTGATTACATGAAGAGACTCCGATGATTAAGAGGCTTCTGGGTGTGTCAATAAGGGTGTGTCTAGGAATGATTAGCATGTGGGATAGCCAACTGAAGTGGAGACTCCCCCTACATGTGGGCAGCACCATCCAATAGGATGATGGCTTGGATGGAATAAAAGTTGGAAGAACAAGGAAGCAGCAGCAGATGTAAGCTCAACTCTTCTTGAATGGGTTCTTGATTGCTGCTGTGATGGTCTGAGGATTTCATACTCTCACTTTTTCACTCTTCTAAAGTAGAGTCTGCCAGGGATTCTCCAGAAGCCTTCAGTTTTAAACTAGGATAACACTGTTGATCCCTTTGTTTGGGGGCTTCAGCCTCTTGGACTACACAGCTACTGGTTCTTCCAGCTCTTCAGCCTGTAGATGGCCATTGTAGACTATCCAGCTTCTGGTCACATAGGCCAACCTAATAAATTTTCTTTTTATAATTATACTTTCTGTTGATTCTCTTCCTCTGGAGAACCCTGACTAATACAATTTCTTTAGTATCAGGACCTACTCTGGGCTTTGTACCATATTGCTAATATTGACCATCAACAAATCTAGGTGGAACTCATTTTGTGTATCTCTACTATAGAATGTTGGTGTTTTAAAAAGCATTGTACTGTGAACATTTTTGTTTCAATGAAAGTTTTCTCACTACTACTTTATATTTTTCTCCTAAAAAGAGTAAAAAAAAGACTAAAAATTCTTTAAAATTCAATATTAAAAATGTTATATTAGCCGGGCGCAGTGGCTCAAGCCTGTAATCCCAGCACTTAAGGAGGCTGAGACAGGAGAATCACGAGTTCAAAGCCAGCCTCAGCAATGGTGAGGTGCTAAGCAACTCAGTGAGACCCTGTCTCTACATAAAACACAAAATAGTGCTGGGGATGTGGATCAGTGGTCGAGTACCCCTGAGTTCAATCCCCAATACCAAAAAAAAAAAGTTATATTGCTAGATAAATCCTTAAAGACATACTACTTTACTTCTTGTTTCTACTGCTGAAGAAACTATGGCTTAGAGATGCTAAAAAATGCACATTCGTAATTACTTCTGGATCCAGTATATTTTTCATTACTTCATGGGGATGAATTCTGGATCATGAACCAATGTTTTCAAAACACAGAACCTTGTCCACCTGCCTCACTTGGATACGCTTCACATGAAAGCTGCAGGCCCACCTCTGCAGAATCTGATTCTGGAGACAAGAGGTCTCAGCATCTTTATTTTCAATAACCAACCACCCAAGATTTCTGAAACACACTAAAGTTTGAGAGTCCTGCCTCTACTGTGATCCCTTGGTCCCCATCAATGAAGGTTGGTAACCTGCTCCCACACATTTGAAATAAAATAAGCAAAGCATCTCTAATTCAACTGTTACATTTATTTTGGGGGAAAATCAGGCAATTGGTCTTAACTCAATGGGTAGACACACTACTTTCAGCTAAAAGCTGTAATCGGATGGAAGAGTCCTCAAGAACATTCAGCCAGCTGCACTTGCTTCTATCCAACCCCAAATTTAGAAATTAGTGACACTTGGAGAAAGGATTGCAAATCCCATTGACAAGCTTAGAAATGACGGTGTTGAGACTCCACATTCACATTATTATGATCATCAGGGATATGTTGCTATAATTTTTTTATGAATGTTATGATTTTAGTTTTCAACTGACAATGTTCTGCAAGAATCAAGATAGTATTTTTCATGTCATTTTGTGTTTTGCTTTTGTTTAAAGATAGTAGGAAGGAGAGAGAACTGAGGGACACATACAGAAGTTTGATTGAAAACAACCGAGTGCATGTTTCTGTCTACATACAAGACGAGGTCTAAGTTTTCCCATTTCAAGCCTGAGTAATTTAGATCATCTGGAAGGCACGTGGGCTACAAGGCCACAGATTCAAGTCAGTGTCAGTTGCCTTTGTACAGGAGACAATCAAACAGCAAGGCACACTGTAATTTTTCTTTTATGTTTCAAAGAGTTCTTTTAAAAAGATTGTATTCTTCCCTTACATTTTCATTGCCACAGCTGGTGGCTCCCTCCTAAATGGTATATTAGGGCCCTCAAGCACTTGATGTCTATCTTCTCTCACTTGACTGACACAATGTGTGTCAAAGATGTAAATAGTCTAATGCAGAAAGCACATAGGTTCAAGGAGAGACTCTAAAACTGTTTTTGAAATAGCTTTGATAGGCTGTACTCTGAGAAATTTCAGCATGTGACCTTCCAGCCTTCTGTAATTGTAAGCTGGTGCATTTATAAAGCTGTGCTAATGACCTCACTAATCTATACCCACTGAAGAGACTGAAATATTCTCTCCTCTACTTGAATACACAGCACTTTCTGCAGTGATCTAAAGCAGATTATTCACAGCTGGCTATATAGCCCTACAATTCCTTAAAGCTAAATTAAATTAAACCCATTTCAGATTCTTTTACTGGTTATTAAGGAATAGTGCATTTCATTTTTAGCACCTTATTCTAATGAGACTTCTGTTAATGAAATCATTAAGCATCAATAATGCTGTCTGCATTCAACCAATACACAATTTCAGTCTTATGATGTTAGAGATGGCAGGAGCTTAGAGACCTGGGGATCATTTAACTCAGCAACCCCTTGCCTTATTTTCAGATGCAGCATTCCTTGAAAGCTGAAAGCTGAGGTTATACATGACAACCACCAGTCCTGTACTCAGTTGCAGGATGCATCTTCTGATGCTGTGTCTCTTTGCCACAGTCTTCTCCCTGAGAGCAGATGGACAAGAACCTTACTAGGTCCTGGGAGAGGGAGTCAGATTTCTTCAGCAGGTCAAATTCAGATCCCAGGCTTGGGATCCTTTTATTTCTCTCATCTCCTCTTCCCATATTTATTTAGCATCAGGTTTTTTCCAAATATCTGGCTAAAAACAGATTTGTAAATAAGTCAGAAAACATTTACCTTCAATAAGCTAGCAACTGATTAACTGTAGTCATGAATTTGTAACATAAGGGAAGAGAAAAGAAAAATATTTTTTTCCTTCAGTTCTCTTAAGTTCTTAGTTGAAACAGATACCTATAACAAAAGGCGAAGTTATAAGAGAAAAACAAACTCAAATTTATTAATATGTATATCTCATGTCTACATGGGAGATGCTCAGGAAATAAGCAGCTCTCAAAGAGGTGGCTTTCAACTCAAGCTTCTAGAGATCCTCAATAAAGAGCAACAATTTTTTTAGAAAAATAACAAGACAAAGGGAAGAGTATTTGTGTCTATAGGAAAGGCAACTGTGGTGAAGCAAATAAATGTCAGATAAAGGCTAGTCTTTGAGGTTTCTTAATGTAGATTTTGTTTGGTATCATCCCCAGGCTAATAAGGGTCTGGAATAGTCTTTAGTGGTAAACTATACCCTGGTGGAAGAGAGGACAGGATGTTTTTAGTCTCCCTAAATCTGTGTCCTGTTTTAGGTAAGGGAAGGAAGACAGGGAGTTTCCCTGAATCTGCTGTCCTTAATTCCCCTCAGCTCAGCAAACCTTCACATTATGGGGTGGCATATAATGGTCTCCCACAAAATTAAATACTAAAAAAGTATCAGAGGATAGAAATAGAAGGTTGTTTTATGGGGTGATGAAATGCCTCAATCTGTTGGATTCCCACAATGCCACACAGCCAGTGTTCCAAAAAAATACCATCATTTTCACACTTCTTAACCTTTGTACCTGTTTCAAGATTTGTGTAAGATAACAGACAAAATGACACCTACCAAACATGACCTTCCTTTACATTCTCCCTCCCCCTGCCCCCTTTCTTGTATATACACCACTCACTAATTGTGTTCTCTGAGATTGCTATATATACACTGCAGGAAAAATAAAGACTAGTCTGCTTTACAAAAGTTTTTATTTTTAATCTCATGATTCTTTGTTTTCCCAAATAGGTCATGTGATAATTCAAGCCCACCTCAAATTATAACAATGTTTAGGTTTACCATCTCAAAGGATTGTCTATGTGCATCACCGTGAATTTTAATGTGACACATTCTTATGGAACATATTGGTTTTTAAGCACATACCTATAAGTTATCTCCTATTAAAATATATTTATTTCTGAGTTTGTTTTTATTTACACATTTGCATATAATTGTATGTTTGTAATTATATAGGATGTTACACTAAAAAAATTACATATAGCATCAGAAAAAATTTGGAGCCATGTCCTTAGGTTCCCTTAGTCACTATTAATAATTTTCTGTAGATTGAGGCAATGTTTTTGATGATTGATTTTAATGGATTGAATATTAACTCTTTTTGAATCTCTCTCTCAAAATGATGATCTGGTTTTGTAATGGTGTGAATCTCTTGTCAGCAAGAATAAAAATATGGAGTGTACTAGTGGGGCCCAATATTCTGCTTCATCATTTCATAGAGGATGTTTTACTTTAGCTTACTTCAATGTCAACAAGATGATAAAAATAATTTGTATAGCATTTGTATAGCATTTAAATATTAAAAGCAATATTTATTTCAATCTCCATAGCCCTATGAGAAGATAAACTGAGCGATACCAAATTGTCATATCCACTAGTAGTTGAATCATCAGTGTTTTTCCCAGAAGCAGAAATAAAAAGACCTTTCATATTCAAAACATTGAGTTTGCCTCAAAGTGGGAATTCCTGAAATGTGAATTAGGTTTGCTTTCTAGAGCTGTGAAAAACAGCTAGATCATAGGGAGGGACCAACACTCATAAATTCAATCGGCAAGAATATTTTCCTATGTACGTGCAATGCTTAATTCTAGCCGATTGAAGTGGGGTTTGTGCATGAGTGATGGAAATCCACAGATAATCAAGAAACTTCTTTCCCTTGAAGGGTCTGCATTTCATCCCCAAGGAAGTTTTTGACCTGTTTTCTACCTAGAAGGGAAAATAGGCTGCCCTTTCTTCTTCTTCAGTTCCCTTCCCAGCATGTGTGCACAAGGAGGCTCCCCTCCAGGAGTTTGTGTAGTATCTCCATTGGAGGTCATCTTTTTTTCATCACCATCTGGAGGTCTTTTCCCAGGCACTTTAGTTCCTCATCCTCCTGATTACAATATCCCCCTGATCCTGTTTTGCACTCTGCTTCTTAACAGGATCTCTCTTTGGTGTCCCAACACCATAAGAAGTTAATAATGCATAATAAGCTTGGACATCAATAGTTGGCATGGCATTGGACTAAAATGACTTCTCTTTCATGATTCCATGAAGGCAGAGTCTGATCACATGTTGTCAAGACAAACAGACTGAATTCCCATGTTGTCAAGACAAACAGACATATGTGAATGTTAAGTGAACAGCAGCAGCAAGTTTGTGAGCATCAGCTACAGCGAAGTACCTCTCTCCCTCATCCTATTCATCTGGAAAAATGATTGCTTTACATCTGTCCTTGAAAAACCAGCAACTAATAGTCTGGAAAAACTACCTTTGTCTTTTAAAATGCCCAATAAAATCTTTGCCATTTCCACATAAATCCAAGTTGTCTTTCTTTACCTTTGGTTTCGGGTTCCTTAATAAATTATGATTAGCATGCTTAGCCACCCTTTTAAAAATATGTATTTCCCTTATGAATATAAGAGGTATGCTTAGGTAGTTCAAAAGCTTCTAAAATCACATTTTTTTTCTTTTCGTACATTAATAGAAAGGAAAATGGTATCAGGGCTGTGAATTGATTGCTTGAAAAAATAAAACACACACACACATAAAAGCTAGTATTTGTTAAACAAATACACTAATAAACTAATCCTTTAAAACAACTTGGGGATATGGACAAAACATTTGATTTGGGGAGAGAACAAGAAGTAGTAGGCAATTTGGGATCAGTTTTTGCGCCAATGAGTGTAATTATTGTGTAAATTGTGGCTCTTGACAAAAATCTCTGAATCCTGTTGAGATGTTGTTAATGCCCCAGGAAGAAGCCTGCCTTCTCCAGTGTGATTGCTTACAAAGACGCAGCCGCCTTCTTCCTCCTTTTCCCACAGGAGATGGGCAAATTGCCAGTGTTTCATTTTCAAGTGCCATTGTTCACATTGAGCTTTAGGAAAAGCTCCTGCTTTCTTATTGTTAATCCAATCCTAACTGATGATCTTTTGTTTTTTAAAATCCTGTAACATTTTATAACAAATTTATTAGGCACTGACATTAGCCACGAAGGCACAAATAGCTCTGTCAACTTGTTTTTTTTTTAACTTAACAAGTAATTTAGTAATATATGCAGCCTCAGAATTACTTTATTGGTATGTGAAGTCTGTTTTCATGAGTAATTTATGGGAAAAATTATAAATCAAGATATGTTTCTTCAATACCTTTCCAACATCATTTCATTAGTTATGATTCTGACCGAAAAGCAGAATCTGATGATAAGGTTTATGACTTGATAGTATATTTTAACATCATATTTTACACTGTGTATATACAATGCTCAAGAAGGAAGGTCTATTTGTTCTATATAATGAAGAAAGAAGATGCATTTATTCATTAAAGAAGTTGAAGAATAGGTTAAAGATGTTAATGATCACTGAATGCGAGCTCATGCTGGGACCTTATGTGAATTAGGTTTGGCAGTCTCGAATTAATTCTTCATATTTAACACACACCACACACTTAAGGGGGAGTAATTTCCTTGAGTTTTATCATCAAGATTGAAACATGTTCAAATGGATGCCACAATTTGAGATGATTGTACGCAAAAAAACATAAAGCTGAAAAGCTTTGCTTTTATCACGGCTTGTGATAAAAGTGCTTTCAGACTGCCTCTCCTGTACTAGCCTTACTTGTCATAGCGTGCCTAGCTCCCAGCACTTGTGACCTGTCACTTGTCCAAGGCCCCCATTGTGACAGCATCCTCATGTTCCCAACGTTCCCATATCTCTCATTCTCAGTTCAAAATTTCTTAAAACGTCACATTCTTTTGGGAGCCCTGTCTAGTCTAGAGAACAAGAACATTGATTTGTGTTTAGGAGTTAATAGCTGGTAGTAGCTATTAATGTGACACCCTTCTTAGATATAATTTGCATTTAAACAGCTGCCTTAACTGAAAGAACTGGAAAATGCAGAGGATTCCAGACTCTGAGACAGGGCCAATGAGAGTTATTTTGGTCACCAAGCCATTCCCAATACCCCTCAGGTGTTTAATCTGACTACCAGACATTATGAGGGAGAGAAACATATAAACAAAGCTTTGATTTGATTCTAGTCTCTGACAATTACTAGCTGTATGACCTTGAGCTACTCCTTTAGTGTCCTCAACCATAAAATAAGGTTGATAAGGTTTTATGAGGACTAAATGAGTAGGATAGTTAAAACTCCTCAAAGTCTAATATTATAAGATATCAGTTAGAAATATTTTGATTAAGAATGACAGAAATTCAACTCACATCAGATATTCAGATGCTGTTCAGGGGCATGCATTTTTTTTAAGAAAGCAAAACAAGGAATTCCAGTGTAGGTAGTAACTGGATCCCACTTTACAAAAACATCGCTGTTCTAGGGGTCCAAGCATATTCTATAGGCCTTAAAAATTGAAAGACAGGAGATGAAAGAAAATGTAATGGGCCAGATCTAAAATCATTAAAGATAATGATGGCAACCTCAGTAGGCCAAGGAGAGTATAGACAAGACTGAACTCAGAAATGTCATGCATATAGAGAGCAGAAAATTATTCACTAAATCTCTAAACACTAAAAGATAATCTTTGAAATTGGAATGAACTAAGTTTAAAAGTAACATAGAAATTATCTAAAACCAAGGGAGATAGTTGAACCACTAATTAGTAACATGATAAAAGAAACAGAAAATGAGAGAGGTGCCAAAGACTAGAGATCAAAAAATGCGATTGCATTTTTCTTCAAAGAGCCAAAACTTGGGTTCTTCCAAGTACAGAGTGATGAATCTTGAGGTCAATCTCAAGGGAGGTTATTAAAAGGAATGTTGAATGAAAGATATCTAAGGACTTAATGAAAACATGTACCCATTGAGAACTCATCTCAACTTCCTAAAAACAAGTCAGACTATTTATATTTTTGATAGACTTGCTAAATTGGTAAAATTTAGATAATAAAAAAATGGACATGCAGTGGTTCTATATTTCAAATTTCTGAGAGTTCACTATGATAAAGCATAAAGAAAATAAGTAATTGTTAAGGAAGAAAAATTTATCTTCTTTCCTCTAGGAAAGAAGCCACTGTGGGGCCTACAAATGAAACTAACCAAAGTTAGATTAACAAGATTTTTATCAGATGGCTTTAAGTCATATTTAACATGAATTAAGTCACATTTAACATGAATTGTTAACATAGTTAACAGAAAAGAAGGGGCATGCAAAAAAGTGGATGGATTTGGAGGCATATGTACTATTTTTATTTTTATTTTTATTTTTTTTAAATATTTATTTATTTTTTAGTTGTAGGTGGACAGAATATTTTTATTTTATTCTTATGTGGTGCTGAGGATCAAACCCAGTGCCTCATGCGTGCTAGGCGAGTGCTACCACTGTGCCATAACCCCAGCCCCTGTACTATTTTTAAAAAGAAAAGGTGGTCTGGGCTTCAAGAGATGATCAAGCATGGAGGAAATGACTAGGAAACTTACGGGAGAAGTAACCAATGGAAGACTACATTTAGTTTAGTAAGGTATTTGGATGTAAATTTTCTCATTATCTCTGGTGATGAGTGTTCTTGCATTCCCTGCAATGGAGAGGGACACCCTCACAAAGGAAAATATATGTGCTGCTTTCAGGAAGATAAAAGTAGGGTAGAGAACTCACCCTGCATCTATTGATTCTTAATTGCCTCAATATTTATGCCAAAGTGGTATATTTGGGCATGAAATACTCTGATCCTCTTCATAATCAAAATTCCTAAAGCAGTGAATCTCAGAATGTTTTATACTGCTAACATTTGAGGATAAATAGATCTTCTGTTCATGTGGACTGTATTTATCAGTATTTACTGATAATTAAAACTAGGAAAAATTTAAAATGTTAAGTAATTCATTTAAAATAAGAATAATAAACTCATTGTTAATTAACATATTTAATGATGATAACTATATTTTTCAAAACAAAAATAATAGGAGAGCTTTCTTCTTTTAGGTTTTTGCAAATTTCTTTAATGTTTGGCTGTGTGGAAGATAACTGGATTCTCACATCTCCTTGTGCATTGAAGTTATTTTGCCATAGAAGAATAATGTGCTTTCCTGCAACACTATGTGTTTTCTGTAACATCCCCTTCTATCTTTTCAGATTCTGACTCTTTCAGAGCTATTTTACCTGTCTGCAAAGGTGTAAGGAGCTGAAAGATGTGCAAATTCTATCTTGTCTGATAGAAGTTCAAATGTCTTCTCTTGAACTCTGTGGAAAAAGCAGGTTTGCCTTCATTTACAATTCATTTCAACATTCCTTTACTCCATATAAATTTGAGCTTTTTTGACTGTATTAAACCAATCCTCCTAATGTCTGGTTCACTCAGATAATGAGTAGTGTAAAATTATAAATTCCTTATAATTTATACCCAAAGGAGAGTCATCATTTTACGTTTAAAAAATTTTTAACAGTGCTATCAATTGTTATGTAGATTTTTAGAACTTCACTGTGTATGTACTCTTGGAAGAATGAGGCAAAAGATAATAATACTAATTCCTTATTATTACTATGAAAATAATTTTGACCTTGCAGATGTCTGAAGGTAACCTAGAGATCCCCAGGGATCTCAGAACCATAGTATGAGAACTAATTCCTGCTTCACAATGTTAAGTATAGTTTCATTTAACAAAGCAAATAAAAAGAAATTTTCTTTAAAAAGTAATCCCAATGTTGAGTATGGGGATCTCAAAACATAGCCAGACAGAGAACTTAAAAAACTGGAGACAAGGAATTTAGCAAACAAAAGAAAATTTAAGGGAACATGATATAAATATTCAAATACATAAAAGTCTTAACAGAGATCACTATTATTTCTCCCATGAAAAGGTGAAGATTCGTTCTACCTTGAACTTTGTGCATATTTAGTAACTTGTTTCTCATGAATATATTGCAGAAGAAGTGACTTTGAGTGACTTCCACAGTTAGACATGCAAAGTGATAGAGCTTTACCAGCTGTCTCTTGGTCAATCATCCTAGACCCTACTTTGTAAGGATAAAAGCTCAGGTCACAAATAGAGGCCACCTGTCAATGTTCTGCCTTCTGGCCCCAACTAAGGAAGTTCATGTTGACAACATCCACTAGCCAACCTCAGAGTAAACAGCCCTTCAGCTCCAAGTCTTTGGCCACCTCAGCCGAAGCCAAGCTGAAGCATAGACCACTTGATGGCCACAAAGCCCTCACCAACTTGAAAATCTGGGATCAAAATTGATGTTGTTTGTTTTAGGCAGTACCCTCTGGAGTGGTTTGTTATGAATAAAGAAATATTCAGAACATAGAAACACATGTTGATAGACCTATGCAAAACAAGGCTTTCCCCTTTCACACACTTCTTGCACTTCCCCGTGTCTCTTGTCCCCACAATAGTAATACGTGCATACTTTCTGTAATTTTAAGTATTATAATATTTCAGGTGCTGATTATCCCCCAATGAGACTTGGAGTGGAGGATGCATTTATGTAGTTATTCTAGTGATATTGTAAAGATCCTACATGTGTTCTGTATTTTATACATTCAAGGAATTAAAGCTATTAATTTCATCTCGTCTAATCCAAACCCTCCAAATGTATTTCCATTTTCTCCAAGTTTTATACTCAATTTATGTTCCTTAATGCTAATATTTACAAATTTGAGGTGAGTATGATTGTTTAACTCATTTTTAATTAATTATCAGTTAATTAGAAGAAAATACCAAAAGAAGTAGAATGGAAATATATCATAAATATAAAAAGATGTAAGGATTTTGTCACAAGACTACATTGAGTCTAAACTATTACTAAACTGTTATGTTTTTCATTGTTATAACTAAAATGTATGAGATGTCTGAGAAAGATACGTTTAAGAAAGAAAGTAAAGCAAAAGTCCACTTTTTTTCCAGAAGGAAGAACATTCTATATTAAATGCTACTTTTGTTAATAATTTGAGGAAACCAATACTCTATCTCCAACAGGGAGTATCTGTAGGTAAACTGCCTGGGTTCATATCACAGTGAGTCCATTTCCTCATTGTCTTATCTGGCATGAGTAACATAACTTCTTTCTGCTTCCTTCATTTGTAAAATGAATATGATTGAAACAGTACCACCTTCATGTGGTTGTTAGAATGTTTAAAGCAGTATTCTTAACATTATTTAGAACAATGCTTTGTCACATAAGAATTTATTCATTAAAATGTGAATGCATAGTAACACTTCCACTATTTTTTTTTAATTTTTTTTTTTTAGTTGTAGATGGACACAATGTCTTTATTTTATTGCTTTGTATGTTGTGCTGAGGATCGAACCCAGGGCCTCACGCATGCGAGGCAAGCGCTCTACCGCTGAGCTACAATCCCAGCCCCACACTACCACTATTATTTGTATGCTCCTTTACAAAGCCCAGTTTTGTGGATTTAGCAGACATTTTCTTTGGGAACTAACAAATAAAAGGCTCAAACATTGCTTTAGGAGTCTTCATGATTTGCCTGTACCTTTTTCCTTTTAAGAATCCCCTAAAATTTGGAATTCAACTATTTAAATGTAAGTATAATATGCATTTAATTTAATCTAGCTAATAATATTTACTCATTTTTTGTTTCCTTTTGAAATCTTGGAAAACCTTTATTTCACTTTGGGGGCAGGATAGGAATATGCTCCTAAACATTTATTAGATTTATAGCATTTATACCTTTCACTCGTTTTTTTGTTTGTTTTGGGGATTTTTTTGGGGGGTGGTGGTACTTGGGAGTAAATTCAGGGCACTCACGCACTGATCCACATCCCCAGCCCTATTTTGTATTTTATTTAGAGACAGGGTCTCACTGAGTTGCTTATGGCCTCACTAAGTTGCTGAGGCTGGCTTTGAACTAGTGATCCTCCTGCCTCAGTCTCTGGAGCCCCTAGGATTATAGGCATGTGCCACTGTACTCAGCTTACTCATTTTTTATCTGCCTGAATATAAACTTTTTATGTGGTGTCAAATAGAAATCTAAATTTATTATTATCTATACAGGTAGCCAGTCTTCTAAATGCTGTCTGTAAAACCATTCATACACAAAAGCAACTGTCATGTATGTAGGGTCCATATGTACGTGGGTCTGTATTGGAACGTTTGAATGTAATATGTTGGTCTGTTTTCTTTTGTATGACTGTGTACTTTGATAAATTTATAGCAATAGCCTTTCTTTAATAAACAATATGTATTGCTTGGAGTGGTAACTACCAAACTGTAAAGTGTAATGACAAACTTTCTTGAAAAGAAACAAATGAGCAGAGTAAGAAACTGCAGTCATTAAGCAGTGAAGGAAGGCCAGACAAAAGTGAGTGAACAGAAAGCAGAAATCAGTAGACATTAGCCTTCAAATTAAATGTTTATTAATTCTCAAAGTGAAACTGTTGTTCAGATTCCTCATCTCCAGAAGACTGACCAAATGTGACATTCAGACAGCTGTTTTAGCCCATCTTTAATCTATTTAACATACTAGCTTCAATTACCAATGCAAAACTTGATCATTAGCAATAAACCCTGAAGAATTAGACATCGTAACATAGAAACATTCAATGGGGCCAGGATGCCTTGGTGTCGTAACTGACAGGTGGACTATGTAGAACATATCATCTCCACCTTCTCTGGCTTGGTTGTAGACCTGAGATAAGAAAGGGGGTGAATGAAGACTTTGACAAAAGGAACTAAATCGCTCTAAAAATGTAAATAACCAAAGAACTGTTTTCGACGTGGCACATTTTTGTCTACACACTGTTATCTCCAGACAACATTTAGAAAATGTATCCCTTTCTGTCTACTGCTAATAGTGCAATAGTCCTTTATCCTGGATTTTCATAAGAATTCTGCAGGATTTGAGAAAGACCAATTAATCAATGCCAGAGTGGATAATGATTTATGACCAGAGTGAAAATAGGACTGCATACCTTTCAATGTGGTCCCTTTTCTCCAATGACCAGACTTTTTGTTTTTTTCTTTTTCTTGGAATCATTCCAAACATCTTGCTGGCAAAGAGGGTGTATTTTTTGAGATAGCAAAGTTGTTTATTGAGCCACAGTGTTCAATCAGCATCAGTAACTCCTGCAGTCCAAGGAAAATTGGAAAGAAAAAGCTTAGTGTAAATCTTCGAATATGGAGTAACCCATTAGCTGGTTCAGCCAGTCACAGAACGGGCCTTGAAATGTGAACATATCATATATAAGGTTATGTTGTGTCTGTCTGTTGTAAAATATGTGGGATAGTCTCTACCTATCAAAGCATTTTCATTTTGCTGCCACACGGGCACACAGATATTTGGACAGTATTGCTGGTATAGCACTCCCAGCCCAAATTAAAAAAAAAAATCTATATTTTTCTATGCCTCCTAGTTTTGTCTTCAAGCTATTTGGTTCAAATATTCATTCAGATTTTATCATGTTTTGTTCCTAAATCATAAAATGCTTAACAAATAGCACATCATTGATGTATTCTACAGAACAAGACAGTGTCTTATTTCTTCTGTGAGTGATTATAGGCAACTACCTTATACTGCGGAGATTGATGGTACTGTTTTCAGGAGAAGCTGCTGTAGGGTGGTGAAATGAACAGTAATAAAGTTGGCAGACTGAATGCTGCTGTGTGTGTCTAATGTCTGAAAAAGAAGTCAGCTTTTATGCAAATACACATTGGCTGTGAAGCTTGTAATTCTGGAATTCAAACATCTAGCATGTGTCCTCTGTATGACCCAATATGATTTGAAAGACAGAGTTAAGACAATGGGTGGAGAGGGCAAGATTGAGAAGGAAAATATTAATGTCATTAGTAGTTGTTTGTTAAAGGTCACTGCCTATTTAAAAAAAAAGAAACGAAGGAATGGAACTATTGCTAAGTGCGTAATTGTGATCTTAGCAATGAAAGAAGAGAGAACTATTGTTATTATTTTCTCTCTAGCAACAATAAGTGTTAATTAATATCTAACACTGCCTTTGGTGCTTGGTAAACAGATGATTTCATTTTATCATGTTGTTGTGAATACTAACACTGCTCCTTTTGTTAGAAAGGATAACAAAAAACATAGGAGAGAGTGCCTGATAGAGCTTCCTGCTGCAGTTTGAGAGGTGAGACCATCTGGAACAGTCTTCTGAGTCCCCAGTGAAAATTTGATAAGAACTGAGAACTTTCTTTTATATTATTGTTCTGGATGTGCATTATTTTGTCTCCTCCTAGAATTTCTCCTATCTTTTCTAAACTTCCTCAATATTGGCCATGAATACTTCTTCCAGGCATATTGGTCCAATTTTGAAAACCAGATTAAAACTAGTTAAAAAAAATCTACTACCTGACTCCTGGCTGAGTTTAAGGATCCAGGCTTGGGAGTGGGATCACACCAAAATAATCTAGGGAAGTACATCTCTAGGATTTGAAATCTTAACATGAAAAACACAGACGCGATTAAAAATCATGTACTCCACCATATAGAAGATAACATTATATATTGATAAAATGACAAAAATAAGCACATGTAAGGTCAATGAATACATGGAATCCTACGGCTCTCTGAGCCCTGCTTCAAGGTGTTTGCCAGTCTCAGCTACACCCCAGCCTTTCCTATATGTTGGATATTCACTTATTTCTTGTATTCCTTAAGTTAAAGTATTCTGTTTTGTCAAACTGATTCAAATTGGGATTTTGTCACTTAACAATCAAGAATCCTTACTAATATAATTTTTGGAATTAATGATTTTTCAGGTATCCTGGAAAGAATCACCATTATATATTCATTATGGTGCAAACAAAAAGTAGCAGTATCAGATTTACATCTAGAATTGACCCAAATATATTTTTTCTTAATGAGATCATTTACATAAGCCACATTTAAAATGTTAAATAATCCTGTGAATATGGGACAGATAAGCAGAGATACAATTCAATACTATTATATGTGATTATGTCAGATAGAAAATATTTAACCATTGCTCTTTATATTCTAGTTCACCAAAATCTTTTTAGGTTTCCTATATACAAATGAGTACAATTTTTTCTGGATAAATACTAATTAGAAAGAAAACATGACAAATTAAAATTGGAAAGATTTGAATTGTTTATCTCTTTGCAGAACAAATTCTAAGATTTCCCCCATCCCTTTATTTATGTTTATTTATAGAGTAGCTACCATCCAGCAAGCACTACAGATGGAACTCACAGTCTAATGGAAGAAAGCAGTAGTGAATCCAAACAGCACAGACTCAAGGTATAAATTACCAGCATGAGTTATGCACTAATTCCAGAACTTTCTGTGAGCACATTGCACAATGATATATCCATTTTATAATCTGTCCTGTTCAACACCATGACCAATGGAATTATGTGGCTACTGAGCATTCGGAATGTGGCTAATGTTAAAGGACTGGATATTTTATTTTAAATAACTTACATTTAATTAACCACATGTAACTAGTGGATACTGTATGGATACCACATGTGCAGAATTTCACTTCATTTGCAGTCCTAGTGTGGCATAGGCCCTCACATGTAGGAGGTATGCAGCAAATGATGACTGTATTGTTTTGATTAGGTTATTTATGATCATAGCAACCACTACACAGAGATCAACTATAATGAAGGGAAAGAAAAAATAGGAAGTCACTGCCCTGAGTCTAACAGTGAATTTAAATACACAATGATAGTATAAGAAGGAATAATCACTGAAAATAGAAAAAAAAATTATTACAATCATAATTTTTCTAACTTTGCACAAAATTATAAGCAGATTACATTCTTCATATTAAACATCTTTATATGCACTTTCAATGAACAGTATATATATATATATATTTATATATATTTTTTATCAACCATCTTTACTATACCCATTCCCCTTTCCTGCCCCCCACCTCCCCCCTGTCGT
>PVHX01020349.1:0-32219 GCA_004024805.1 Geosciurus inauris
AGTTTTCTGGTTAGGAATTTAGTTGAAGGAATACTGGGAGGGATCTTAAGTACCTAGTGAATATCTGGGAGGGCTGTATTGATTACAACACTTGGTTAGGGTAGAAAAATAACTTTGTAATTTACTTTAGAGGGTCAAATCCTGTAATATTAAAGGCTGTTAACTTCTGAAATTTTTGTGTAGCTCCATTAATACTGAATAATTTATTTGATCTGTTAAGTTTCCTGCTTGTTGAAATGTACATTTGTAAGCATTGGAGTAGTTAAGTGAGGATTAATAGTACTGAGAACTTACCCAGGTTTTAAGAGATGAAGATTGAGCATTCCCTATCACAAATAAATTGATTTTCTATAGGAGTTTTTATCTTAAGGAGCAAGATTGGGTGACAACGCAGGCTAGGGATGAACCCAAAGTTTGAAGAGAAAGTAAATTGTAGGGTGAGTGTCCAATAAGGTGAATGGGTTTTTGGGAGGGGGCTAATTGGTCATGTTGGGAGTGTGGTAGGTAACTAGGAAAAACAAGTGGCTTTGGCTGTGAGGCCCTATTAAGTTTCTAGTTTTGGTCAGTTGATAAGTCAGCATTTGAATATTTGAAACACTTGCCATGAACTTTAACAGTAATCCTGTACTTGGAATTTTTTTAACAGTAATCCTGTACATGGAATAGTATCTCCTAAAGGATATTCTTGGGCTGGGGATACTTAGTTGTAGAATGTGTGCTAAGCATGTGTGAGACCCTAAATTCCATCACGAGTACTGCAAGAGTTATGAACTGGGGATTAAACTTACTATTGCACGTGCTAGGCAACCTTTGGGCTATGTGTATAGCCCTACTGAAGACAAGTTGTGATCATTCCTTGGCCTTCCAAGTTAAAAGCCATGCCCATTAGAAAGATGAGCAAAATTTTATAAGGCTCATCTATGTATGGTATTTTCTGATTCAAAACATGCCTGGCAACATGAAATGTCTTAGGTCAAAATTTAGACTATCCTGTTGAGGTGCCAGGACTATAAACATCCTATAAATTACTTAGCCTATGGTAGAACATGAATAACCTACCTTGCTTTAAAGGTGGGTAAAATGCTAACTTTTGGATGCAGTGAAAAGGTTTTGAAGGCTCTAAATGTGCAGTTTTCAGTTTGATGTTTGATATGCCTATTTTATAGAGTTTGCTTATTTGCTTGATTGAAAACCAACTGACCGATAGATGACAAAATTGTGACATTTCCCGAGCAATGAGTGTTCTACTACGCCCCAAAATCAACCACCT
This sequence comes from Geosciurus inauris, assembly GCA_004024805.1. Lineage (NCBI taxonomy): Eukaryota > Metazoa > Chordata > Mammalia > Rodentia > Sciuridae > Geosciurus > Geosciurus inauris. The sequence goes on from PVHX01020349.1 coordinate 1,271, forward strand.
GGAAAACCTGCCACCATGGAGGGACAGGAAGGAGAATAAACCAGTTAGCTTTGGTTTGGCCAGTGAGGTTCACTTTTTCAAAACCCTACAGGTGTATGCTTAAGACAATTACTTGGTTTGAGCACCATCTACTGGCAATTATTAAATTGGTTGAAAACATTAAATGAATTTTTAGCTAGGAATAAAGTAGCATTGTACTTTTTCTACATTAACTGTTGTGTTTGAGTTGGTTAAAGGGGAAATACGTGGTAACAGACTGAGAAATATAAGTTGACCAGCTATTGAGTTAGGTTATAGGTAGCCTCAGGTGTGGATTTACTGAAATTTGCTCCTAGAAATTTTGGTGATTTTAGAATATGAAAAATGTGAAGGACATTCTGGTTTGGGAGTTAAACAGACTGCTATTAAGGCATACCTTCTAGTGCGTGTATAGATAATTTGGGGGTGGGGGCAGTACTCGGGATTGAACCCTTGGCTTTGCATGTGCTCTATATGTGCTTTACCACTTTGCTACATGCCCAATCAACAACCCTTTTATTAAAAGTTTATTCTGAGACAGTCTCAGTAAATTGCCCAAGCTTGAACTTGATCCTTCTGCCACAGCCTCCCAAGTAGTTGGTATTATAGATGTGTGCTACAGCTACTTTTTTTTAAGCTTATCTGGTTGTTTCATCCTGTACCTATAGCAGGATATCCAAAATTACTGGGATTTTTCCAGGTCAGAACTCAAATTCAAGACCATTCCCATACTATTATTGGTATTTGCCTTATAAATAATGTGCATCAGGCCTCAGCACTCAAGAACTCTGCTTGTCCTGTGGGACAATTTGTTCTCAACATCAACCCAGTGATTTCTCTGTAAAGAACATTGACAATTTGTCAGTACATGAGAACTAAAGCACTGAGAAGGGCTGGGTTTGGTAGTGCTGAAGGAAGGTTTTAATTTTTCCTTGTAACATCTCCCTCCCCATTTTCTTTTCTTTTTTTTTTTTGGTACTGAGGATTGACTGTTGAGCCACATCCCCAGTCCCCAGCCCCCACCTCCTTTTAAGAGGGTCTTAGGCTGGCTTTGAACTCGATTATCCGGTCTCAGCCTCCCAAATTGCTGGGATTACAGGCATGCGCCACTGCACTTGGCTTGTTAACATGTTTCAAGCAAGATTTTAGGGGAGTAATTACCACATATGTTAATGGTGGTAATTCTAAAATGTTTTGTCCCTTATTCTTATGATTTGCAGCTCCAGAAACAAGTTCCCCACAGCCTTCAGAATGAAGTTGGGCATGCCATATGTCTGTAATCCCAGTGGCTTGGAAAGCTGAGGCAGGAAGACTGCAAGTTCAAAACTACCCTCAGCAATTCAGTGAGGCCCTAAAGCAACCAAGACCCTGTCTCAAAAAATTTTAAAAAAGGGCTGAGGATGTAGCTCAGGGGTCAGTTGCCCTTGGGTTCAATCCCTGGTACCCTCCCATCTCCGAAAATAAATAAATGAATTTCCTGTCTGAAGAAGAAAAAGAACTTGCTGGGAATGTAGCTCAGTGGTAAATTACCTCTGGGTTCAATCCCTAGTACATGTGTGTATGCACACAAAAACTACTAAAATCACCTTAGGTTTTTGAGTATTTGGTACCTAAATTTTTCTTTTATATGATTAAAATTGTAAGTTGTCCACAACTTACGTATGTTGTAGGAAAGTGTCTCAAAGATGATCACTTGTCAAACTAGGAGGTTGATGTGGCAATGAGACTATAGAAGCAACAAATTTTTTTTCACAAGAACAGAAAATAGATTCATCCATTTTGCATATATTTATCTGGGCACTGGATTCTGATTTTACCCAACAAAGGCTATTGAATGCTTAAATGTTGAAGTGTTGATTTCTCAATTTTCTATGTGGTATGTAAAAATTCTAGAGATTATTACTAGGAGTCTGGATTTTATTTTATTAGAATTATTAGCTAAGTGTGGTGTCACTTGCTGGTAGTCCTAGCTACTAAGGCAGGAGGATCAATTGAGCCCAGGAGAGTTTAAGGACAGCCTGAATGGGACTTGGTTTCAAAATAAAGTTATTTACATTAGTGACCTTTTCTGCTGAACTGAGTGAGCACTGAGCTAATGCCAAATTAAGTTTATGGCCATAGTTATTACAGTTCTTGAAATGGGGAACTCTCCAGAACAAGGGTTAAAACTAACAATCTGTGTGATCTGGAAGATGACCTTCCAGATGTTTTAGATTGGTAGCATTAGTTTACTTGTCATTGTGGAAAGCTGCAGAAATAAATCCCCATAAGTTGAGAATTAAATTTGCATTCTGGAGTTATGACCAGTATCCTGATGGGAGTGAACAGCACGAGTTCTTGTGATAAGTGGAGAGGATGCTCTCAGATCAGAGAAGAGGGAGGAATAATGCTTCCCCCACCCCAGGATTTTCTTTTCATATCTTCCGTTCCTTTTTTACTTCCAAAACCATATGTGCTCTTTTACCTGGCATTGTTTAGGTGACATCAAAGTCACTTCCATTATTTTCAGATCTCTGGGAATTTCCATGAAACTTGCAACCTAGAATTGAAGTATAACTCAAATATATTGCTCTCTTTGGGTACCAGTTTAGAAGAGGAAATGATTTTTAACCTTAGGAAACTTCTACCTGACCGCTGAATTGTTGACTTCTATCAAATGAGAATCTCAGAGAAACAATATATATTTTTTTGTTTTCTAAAAAGAGGTGCTTTAATCCAACCTTAACCAGAAATTATAAGCAAGGTGAAAAGAAAGAAGGAAAATTGTCATTTACTTTGCACTGTTCTTAGCAGTTCAAGGACAGTGAAGGGTTTAGAGTTCAGTTTGTAGTCCTTATGGGAGACATGACAACAAAGAATTTTAATATTGCAGTAATTCTATCCCTAAGTAAGCAAAGAATACTAGAAAATTTGAGTAAGCAAGAGATTCAAGTTTTCCCTAGTTTTTATTAAGATATCTCTATGTACTAAATTTCTTTTTTTGTGCTGGAAATTGAACCCAGGGCCTTGCACATAAGCTCTCTACCACTGAGCTACATGCCCTTTTTATTTTATTGATAGGATCTTGCTAAGTTGCCCAGGGTGGCCTTGAACTTGCCATCTTTCTGCCTCAGTATCCTGAATAGCTGTAATATTACAGGCATGCACCACTGTACCTGGCTAAAATTCATCCTTTAAAAATACGTAGTTCTTCTGAGCATGGCAGTGAATCCCAGTGCCTTGGGAGGCTGAGGCAGGAGGATCCTAAATTTTAAAGCCAGCCTCAGCAACTTAGCGAGGTCCTATCTCAGAATATAAAAAGGGTTAGGGCTATGACTCTGGTTAAGCAGCCCTGGGTTCAATCCTGATATCAAAATAAATTAATAAAATAAAAAATACATAGTTGTGTAAATTCTGACAAATGAATACAGTTAACCACAAAATACAGAAGTCCTGTCATCACGACAAAATTCTGTATCCATTTATAGTCAACCACTCATATCAGCCCTTTGTAACCACTGGTATATATATAACCAAGGATAGAAAATACCCTTGTAACTTTTTTTTAGGGATCTCCTAAAACTAGACATCTAAGGGATATAGCCTTTGAGACTGGCTTTTCATTTAGCTTCTTTCATTTCATTTACATTTAAGATTTATCCATTTTGCTAGTATTTATCCATATATCAGTAATCTGTTCCTTTTTAATGGATGTATGACAGTTTGTGTATCCAACAGAATCAGAAAAATTGATTAGAAGAATACTTAAGTGTTTTTATTCAAATCAACCTTGAAAATATATTCATTGAAATCTTTTGAATTTCTTCTTAGATGTGTATGTCATACATTGACGGGCAGACACATCTCATTTTCTCACAATCACCTTTGTTGGGGCCAGTTATACCCATAGTACAGATTTCAGACTGAAGCATGGAGAGATTAAGTATGAGGAGTTACCTTCTCCTAAAACATCCCATCAATGAATGGATTTTTTCACTTAATATGTAATTTTGCCTTCTGGTCACTTCCAATCATTTTACTTAGGCCATTCTCTTCAAATGACTTCATTCCCATTTCCACAGGGCCACTAATTAATATACTGAGAGCTGAGCTAAACACTTTCAGTTCTTACAGCTGTTTCTTAATCTTAGGTCACATGTTTTCTAGATTCTTCTCATGCTGTTTTCCTTTCCAGAGTTTATAGTCTGTAATGCATTTTCACTAAAATCAAACATATGTAGCTGTGGAGGCAAAAAAAAAAAAAAAAAGATTTTTCAGGGCTAAAGATTGAATACAGAGCTCTTGCATGCTAGGCACTTTGTCTACCACTGAGTTACATCCCCAGCCCAAGACTTTTAAGTTTTAAAAAAATTGTTATACAAATTTTTTTTTTTTATTTTTAGTTGTCAATGGACTTTATTTTTTTTTCTTAATTTTTCTTTAGTTATACATGGACACAGTGCCTTTATTTTTATGTGGTGCTGAGGATCGAACCCAGTGCCTCACACGTGCTAGGCAAGCCCTCTACCACTGAGCCACAACTCCAGCCCTACAAATTGTTTTGAGGAATATATAGATGTAAAAGAAATCCCAATGTATTGGATTTTTCCCATGATAGTACATACTATTCAGATTAGTGTTTTTCACACTTTTGTTTATGATCCACACTAACAATTATTATTGCAACCCAGTCACACACACTTTTTTTTTTTTTTGGTACCAGGGATTGAACTCAGCGATACTCGACCACTGAGCCACATCCCCAGCCCTATTTTGTGTTTTATGTAGAGACAGGGTCTCACTGAGTTGCTCAGCGCCTCGCTGTTGCTGAGGCTGACTTTGAACTTGTGATCCTCCTGTCTCAGCCTCCCAAAGTGATGGGATTACAGGCATGCTCCACAGCGCCCGGCTCACACACTATTTCATTGCAGTGTGTTTTCCAAATTGCAAATGCTGCCATTTATAATGTAAGATGCCACTGATTATAGAACATATCACTTTATTTTTTTTCAACTTCAGTCATATTTAACTCCTTAAAGTGAAAATATTTGAAGCACATTGGACAAAATGTTAACTTTTTAAAAAAATTATTTTGGGGGATACTATGGATTTACCCCAGGGGTCCTTAACCACTAAGCCACATCCCCAACCCCTTTTTATTTTTGTATTTTGACACAGGGTATTACTAAATTGCCTAGGGCCTTGCTACATTGCTGAGGCTGGCCTTAAACCTGCATTCCTCCTGCCTCAGCCACCTCAGCTGCTGGGATTACAGGTATGTTCTACTGTGCCCAGCAAATGTTAATATTTGTTCATGTGTGTTCATCATATTTCTTTATACTTTTCTGTTTGAAATATTTCATACTTTAAAAGTATTAGAGATTAGGGGCTGGGATTGTAGCTCAGTGGTAGAGCCTTGCCTTGCATGTGTGAGGCCCTGGGTTCGATCCTCAGCACCACGTACAAAGCAATAAAATAAAGACATTGTGTCCATCTACAACTAAAAAAAATATTAATAAAAAGTATTAGAGATTAAAAACAAAAAGCTCTGAATTCTCATACTAGCTATGGAATGAGGTTGCGTGGGCATCTATTATTTGGGGGAGGGTTTTACTAAGGATTGAACCTAGGGTGCTTAACCACCAAGCCACATCCCCAGCCCTTTTTTGTATTTTATTTAGAGACAGGGTCCCACTGAGTTGCTTAGCGCATTGCTGTTGCTGAGGCTGGCTTTGAACTCGTGATGCCTCAACCTCCTGAGCTGTTGGGATTACAGGTGTGCACCACCACACCCAGCATGGGCATCTATTCTCTAAGGTACCGTGATAGTTTTCCAGGGACTGTCATGAATCTGTTCTTTTCCAATAAAAAGATTTAGCCCAGGCCAGGTACTGGCAAATGATGTTATTAGGGAAATCATGCCTTTACCTCAGCTAGGACACACCAATTTAGAGGAAAATTTGTAAATATAATTTGTATTTGAATTACTGAACAAAAATATCAGAGAATAGCATTTACACCTGGGACAGAAAAAAAAATTTCATGACCTACTAATGAACCGTAGCATGCAGTTTACAAAATATTGATTTGGGTCAGTTAAAGTCAAATGAGATTCTAGATCAAAATAATTGCACATTTTTCTTTTGGCATGAAAGCATAAGGTATCAACACTTGTCCAGGCATTCCAGCAGTCCCAAAGCTTACATTTGAAAAAAATATGGTCTTGCCTACAAATTGTCACAACCCACCTCTTATTGGAAGGTGAAATGGCTTTCTTTAGCCGGGCGCAGTGGTGCACGCCTGTAATCCCAGCACTTTGGGAGGTTGAGACAGGAGAATCATGAGTTCAAAGCCAGCCTCAGCAACAGCGAGGCACATAAAACACAAAATAGGGCTGAGGGTGTGGCTTAGTGGTCAAATACCTCTGAGTTCAATCTCCGATATCAAAAAAAAAAGGCTTTCTTTTAGAAATGATTATTTTTTCTTTTCTTTTTTTGAAATGGGGGTTAAACCTAGGGGTGCTTTATCATGAGCTGCACCATGGTCCTTTTTATTTTTTATTTTGATATAGGGTATCACTAAATTGTTGAGGCTGGCCTCAAACTTGAGATCCTCCAACCTTAACTTCCCAAGTCACTAGAATTATAGTTGTGTCACCAAGCCTGACTTAGACTTGAATTTTTTAACAAGTGAATTTGGCTTTTGGCACAACTGAACTGCTCTAGTACATCAACCAGTAACAGATTATTTATATTCTAGATTCCTGAGCCAGCATACACTGTTAAATTAATGGCAATCTAGTTTCTGCCAAAAGTAGCTGTTACAATGGATATTTATGGAGGCAAGCCAGTGATTCTTAAAGTCAGCTGGACATCAGAATAATTTATATAGCTTGTTAAACATAGACTCCAAGTCCTTCCCAGACCAGCTGAATTAGAATTGTTGGGATAAAGCTTGACCATCTACATTTTTTGTAAACTACTATGAATTCTTTTTTTTGTTGTTGTTGTTACCGAGGATTGAACTCAGGGGTACTTGACCACTGAGCCACATCCCCAGGCCTATTTTGTGTTTCATGTAGAGACAGGGTCTCACTGAGTTGCTTAGCACCTCGCCATTGCTGAGGCTGGCTTTGAACTTGTGATTCTCCTGTCTCAGCCTCCCTAAGTGCTGGGATTACAGGCTTGAGCCACCGCACCCGGCTTGAATTCTTTTTTTAAAATATTTTTTAGTTGTAGATGAACACAATACCTTTATTTATTTATTTTATGTGGTGCTGAGGATCGAACCCAGTGCCTCACAGGTGCGAGGCAAGCACTCTACCATTGAGCCACAACTCCAGCCCAACTATTGTGAATTCTTACGTGCAACCAGGATTGAGAATTATTGCTCAAGAGTTTGCCAATAATACAATCTATTATTTTTTATTTTAAGTATTCATAGTAGTTTACAAAAAATGTAGACGGTCAAGCTTTATCCCAACAATTCTAATTCAGCTGGCCTGGGAAGGACTTGGAATTTATGTTTAACAAGCTATATAAATTATTCTGATGTCCAGCCAACTTTAAGAATCACTGGCTTGCCTCCAAGTTCTGGGAATTGAACCCAGAGGCACTGAACCACTGAGCTACATCCCTAGCCTGTTTTCTTTTTGAAACAAGGTCTTGATAAATTGCCTGGTGGGCCTGGAACTTCAATCCATTTGCCTCTGCCCCCTGGGTAGCTGGGATTTCAGGTGTGTTCCACCACACTCAGCTGGCAGTAGCTACTTAATTATTAAGGAAGGTACAGTTCATGTGATAAATTTCTCTTAGATTTTAGTAATAGGAAAATTTTTTTTCCTAGTCCCCTTGAGATAGAACTATACTATTGCCAGGAAGTTCAGAACTGTTAATATTTAAGTGTAATTTGCCTTTTCCTAAACTGATCTTTAATCTTGAACTGTTGTGTTTTACTTAAAAATGTCTTAATTATGTTCTAAGAAAAAAAGGAAGGGATAAATTATCAATAAATAAATGAAAGTTTCAATGGCATTAAATATATTCAATTTGTAGAACCATCAACAGCAACCATCTCCAGAACTCATTTTGCAAAACGGACACTGTATCCATTAAACAATAATTTTCCATTTTCCTTCCTGACAGACCCTAGCAATTACCACTGTGTTTTGGCTCCATGAACTCAACTATTCCAGATAATTCGTAAGTGAAATCAAACTGAGCATGGGGATGCACGCCTGTAATCCCAGTGTCTTGGTAGGCTGAGGCAGGAGGATCTCAAGTTCAAAGGCAGCCTCAGCAAATTAGCAAGACCCTGTCCCAAAAATGAAAAATAAAAAGGGCTGGGATGTATCCCAGTGGTTAAGCACCCCTAGGTTCAATCCCTGGTACCAAAAACATTTTTTTTTTTTTTTTTGCTGTTCCTGTTGAAATGAACTCCAGTTACCAGGCTTTTCCAACAACTAAGCAGCATGTATGGCCTGTGGTAAATAGAAGAAATCACAAATGTGGCCAACTTTTGTTGGAAGCTGACTATTGTCAGTAATGGAGGATTTTTATGAAGGAACTGGATTGATTAAGACTATGTTAACTTAGTTTTTCCAAGTAGCACTTTTGGCTACCAGCACCAGAATGTAGACTTTTTTTTTTGGTACCAGGGACTGAATTCAGGGGCACTCAACCACTGAGGCACATCCCCAGCCTTATTTTGTATTTTATTTAGAGACAGGGTCTTGCTGAATTGCTTAGCACCTCACTTTTGCTGAGGCTTGGCTTTGAACTCATGATACTCCTGCCTCAGCCTCCCAAGCCACTGGAATTACAGGTGTGCACCACCACGCCTGGCAGAATGTAAACTGTTTTATAATTTTAAAGAAGCTTTATTTTTTTCATGCTAAGGCCACAGTCTACTACTGAAAGAGGTTTTACATTCTAAAGCAAATGTCATAGCCAATAACCTAAAATATACATTTTCTTTTCTTTTTTTTTGGTACTGGGGATTGAACTCAGGGGTACTCAACCACTGACCCACATCCTCAGCCATGTTTTGTTTTATGTAGAGACAGGGTCTCACTGAGTTGCTTAGCGCCTTGCCATTGCTGAGGCTGGCTTTGAACTTACAATTCTCTGGTCTCTGCCTCCCAAAGTGCTGGGATGACAGGCATGTGCCACCGCACCCAGCTAAAATAAACATTTTCCATCAAATATTTTTTCAGTGAGTTAATATTGTAATGGATGTCATTACAACCCTAAAGTTCCTTTATACTTGTAAGGTCACTAAGCCCAGATTATATCTGTCAAGGAGTTCCCAAAGCTGTTGTTATATTCTGTTTAATTTTTCCCCACCCCTCATGGTATTGGGGATTGGACCCAGGGTCTCCCACATGCTAGGAAAGTGCTCTACCACTGAGTTACATCCCTAGCCCTTATATTCCATTTAATAGGCACTCCATTTGCTACTTTTACACCTATATTTAACTTTTTAAAAAGGTTTAAAACAGTGATTTTTACTTCTGAGTGAATAAGTAGCACAAAATACCTTTTTTAATGTATATTTACACACAATATGGTATTAATAGTCTCAGTAATTATAATTTTGTCCAAAAGTAACTATAATGATGAAAAGTAAAGTTACAACCTTTTGAAATTACTAAATCAAAGATTAAAAAGAATTCATCATTTGTAAATGACTGAGAATTATAATACTTTTTAATCGTTACTGATTTGCTTTCTGGAAAGACTAAATTTCAATGGAGCTATACCCATATGGCTATACGCATTGTAACAAGATATTTGATTGCCTCACACCTATAATCAGGCATATGGCTCTATAGCCAAAGTGACTTTGGAGCCTTTGGAATTCTCGTAATACCTGTCTTAGCACAAGCTGACACAGGAACACAGGAGCCTCTCCCTGAGCTAACACCAGGGATCCAGTTCAGCATTTTAGAGAAAAACAGCCCATTAGGCAACTTCAGTCCCCTCCTCCATCCAGAAAGGCTGAGGTGTGAGGAGCCACTCAAACAGCCCAGCTGGTTGTCTCTAGTGCTTATACCATATACCATCCAAGCACTGGAGAGGAAGGATACCAGCATTATTCTGGATTTTCTGTCAATTGCGACTTAAAAATAGGAAAACGCTACTCAATCAATTACTATGGATCTGCCTTCAGGGTTAAATTACGGCCAGGACAGTTTCATAAGAAAATATCTTTACTGCTTAGTATGAAATACCTTTACTTTATTCCCCCCCACCCCCCTTCTTGGTATAGGGGTTTGAACCCAGGGGCATTCAACCACTGAGTCACATTCCCAGCCCAGTTTTGTTTTTTTTTTTATGTTATTCAGAAACAGGTTCTAATTGAGTTACTTAGGGCCTCACCAAGTTACTGAGGCTGGCTTTGAACTCGGATCCTCCTGCCTCAGCCTTCCAAGCTGCTGGGATTACAGGCGTGGCCACTGTGCCTGGCTATTCTTCCTTAACCAGGTTACCAAACAAGTTTCCACACAGTGGATGATGACAGGAACCAATGATGATTTCTAATCTTTCTACTTTATAGGTTCTTCATCAATGCTCAAAAACCATTGCTGATGAAGATGTCCTGAAGAAGTGCATAAATCTTAGAAGTCAATTTTCACCATACACATTGAATTCCAAAATTAGAAATTAACTGATTCTGGATATTTTGTGTAGTCTCAATTTTTAGCTCCTACAAACTAAGGGCTTTGTTACTGCTTCCTAACTTAATATAACTAGACAAAAGATCATTAACTTTCAAAACAGGTTAAAAATAAGCCTTTAATTTGGGATACTTCATGGTTAAAGTCCTTATGAGCAGACAGATCTACAGCTGAGATTTTTTTTCAGGCTTAGTTTAGGCTTCACTGAAGTTTCTGATGCATAATTTTGTAGAGTTATGAGTAGGCTGACTGTATTACAACTCCTGAGAGAGTATAAACTGTTGTCAACCATTTTTCTTTTAGAAACAGAAATAAATCAATTATAATCTCTGTCCTCTTCATAAATTAATGACAAATCCATAAAAACCCACTAAGGCTATCTTCACAGGTGTTGTAATGGTTCTTATTTACTATTTATACTCTTGAATAGGTTAAATTATTCACATACTCTTTAAAAGTCTTCTATGAATTGAAAGCTATAACTCTCTTTCTTGAAGTTTGTCTGTATCACATAAGTATTCATCTGTTTGGGGCAGTTTATTCATAGCTCCCTGTCTTTGCTGAGTGGTCTTCACAAATCTGAGCAGATTGATGATAGCAGCAGGTGTCACTCCAGGTATGCGACTAGCAGCCCCGATCTAGGAATCAAAACCACAAGAGAACCATAAGTAAGTAATGTCAAATCAAATGATCCTCCTTCTAACAACCTTGTAGTGTAGTCTGTAAAATATTTAGGTATTGAAATGGAGTCTGGCTATGTTGATCAGGCTGGCCCCAATCTCCTGGGTTAAAGTAATTCTCCTGCCTCAGCTTCCAAAGTAGCTAGGATAACAGGCATGTACCACCATGCCCAGTTCCTGTTTCTAATAATCATTGTTTTTTCTTTTCTCTTCTTTCCTTTTGGTACTGGGATTGAACCCAGGGCCACACACATGCCAGGCAAGCATTCCACTACTGAGCTATATCCCTAGCCCTTTTTATTTTTCATTTTTGGGACAGGGTCTCTCTAATTTGCTGGGGCTGGCTTTGAACTTGGGATCCTCCTGCTTCAGCCTACCAAGACACTGGAATTATAGGCGTGCACCACCACACCTGGCTGCAGCCCTTTTTTATTTTTTTTACTTTGAGACAGGGTCTTTGTTGCTCAGGCTGGCCTTGAACTTGTGATCCTCTTGCCTTAGCCTCCTGAATAGTTGGGATTGCAGGCATACATCACTGTACCCGGTAATAATCATTATCTTAATATATCTGCAAAACAACCTTATAAAGTAGATAAAAGAAATGTGATTATCATTTGTTTTCAGCTCAGAGAAGTTAAAATGATTTTTACAAGATCACAAAACTAACATGTTAGATTATCTACTTTTTCTATCCATTGAACTAATAAAATTGCAATTCCTTGCTTCAAATGTAGGTCCACAGTTCCTTAACTGAAATCCTGGAGGCCACAGGGTTTTGTACTAAGATGTAATATTATACATAAGGTAATATCCCCAGTGGTGGGTGCAGGCAACACCCTGCAACTTTAGTCCCATTAATATTTTGGCAGTGTATTTTTTTTTTTCCTTTTGCAGCACTGGGGATTGAAATCCATGGTCTCATATAAGCTAGGCTAACAGCTACAAATGTAACCTTTTTTATTTTATTTTGAGACAGGATCTCACTAAGATCTACAGTATATTTTTACAAATGTATGACTATTCTAAGTGGTAAAAAGACCAAATAGCCTCATCTTAGTTCTGTTATTAAATGAGTGTGGGGCAAACTTTTTTCTTTTTTTTTTCTGGTGGCACAGGGGATAGAACCCAGGGCCTCAAGTATGCCAGGCAAGTGCTCTACCATTAAGGTACACTCTGTACCTGTGGCAAATTTTTGTCAGAGCTTTTGGTATTCTGGAACTGAGACTAAGGGGCTGTAAACTCCTATGGTAACTGCTGTCCAGTTGAACTTTCTGTGATGGTGGAACTCTTCTGCAACATTTGCAGTGTAATAATGAACTGCAATATGGTACCAACTAATGACATGGCTCTTAAAATATGGCTCACAAGACTTAAGAGCTAAATTTTAAATTTAATTTAATGTAAATGGCCACATTTGGCTAGCAGCTATCATGTTGGGCACTGCAGCCTATGAATACCCATAAAAACATAACCTAAAATCAATAAGAAGGGAGAGTTTTAGAATTTAAGGCCCATTCATCAAGTTTCTATGATGTCTATTGCTAAGAATATACCACGTTATATTGATGAAATCACTCCTTCTAGTAAAAACAGCTCCACCCCATTTGTTTATGCATCATAATTTAGTAAAATGCCCTTTTATGAGCCATTATGAAAAAATATGGTGCCCAGGAAACTATGATATGCTATCACTTTTTTAAGATACAACCCAATTCTAGAGATGTTAATATGTGAAAAAAAGTGCATCTCAGATGTCTTTAAACATTTACTAGATGCCTTATACTATAATAAAGTAGTTTGTTTTATTTTTTAACTTTGCTTATGTTTCCTATGACATACACACACACACACACACACACACACACACACAGTGAGCTGGAAGCATAGGGCAGGGAAATGTCTGGCTCCCCTTTCTCCTATTTGCTTCCAAGGCAACACTATGGAACTCCAAGGGAGGGATCAGTAGTGATTTGAGAACCACTAAAATGCATTATATTTTAACACAGAGTGGTTTCCTTTAAGTCATGCATACACACACACAATTACATAATAGTTTGCACTGATGGTTTACTGGTTGAGACTACAGAATAACAGCAATCAACAATTAAACCAGTTATTGACTTCGTTATTTATTTTAATTAAGCTTTGTCATCTCATGTAGAGACATACAACCATCTGTCATTAATAGGGATAAAGAAAGCTGGGCGCAGTGGCGTATGCCTGTAATCCTAGCACTTTGGGAGGCTGAGAGAGGAGAACTGCAAGTTCAAAGCCAGCCTCAGCAATGGCGAGGCGCTAATCAGCTCAGTGAGACCCTGTCTCTACGTAAAACACAAAATAGGCTTGGGGATGTGGCTCAGTGGTCGAGTACCCGAGTTCAATCCCTGGCATCAAAATAAATAAATAACTAAATAAATAAATAAATATAAAGAAAATATGAGGTATGTTTCTTAACATTAAATAAAACATTAGTTATATGGCCACTGTAATCCCTAGATTTAAAAATATTAAAATATTGGCTCTTTATAACTTGTTCCTATTCCACTGCTTGTTTTCTTACCGTCTGTGGGCGACTGAAATGTAGTTTCTCTCGAACTTCATGGGACAAAGACACATCCCTGATAGTCAAATAGTCTAGGTCTTTTGGCAGTTGGAGAGCTTCTTCTCGTTGAACTTCCTTTATTTCTTGTAGTTGATGGATCAATACTGATTCATAAGTGGCTGGTGAACAAAATTAGAATTATATTAAAAAAAATTATGTTATGTATCCAGATTATACTGACAACCTACACTTATATAGCCTTTTACTTATTATAAAGAGCTTTTGCAGTATCATCTCATTCAATACATCACAACACCATGAGACAGGTGTAGCAGGTGTCCCCTTTTCCAGATGAGGAAACTGTGGCTAAGATAAAGGGAGCATTTTGTGTGCTAACAACATTCTGTCTAGCAGTTTAATGTGTATCTTTTCATTTCAAATATGGAAAATTAAAAGTTAAAAAAATAATTTGTGCCCAGGAGTGGTGGCACACACCTGTAACACCAGTGACCAGGAAGGGTAAGGCAGCATGATCACTGTTTGAAGCCAGCCTAAGCAACTTAGGAAGGCCCCAAGTAACCCTGCAAGACCCTGTTCCAAAATAAAAATAAAAAGGGCTGGGGATATAGCTCAGTGGTAAAGTACCCCTGGGTTCAATTCAGTACCAAAAAATGCTTTTCCTATCAGTGCAAATCTTGGTTGAAGCATTTCCCTCAATAAACTATGGGTTTGATTTTAAGTCCTAATAGTAAGATGTTTCTCTAAAATGGTTCTGTGAATGATCTCCATATAAAGCTATAAGAATTATTATTTTTTTCTTACAATACTGAGGGTATTGAATTCAGAGTGCAGCACAAGCTAGGGAAGTGCTTTACCACTGAGCTACATACCCAGCCCTTTTAATCTTATTTTGAGACAAAGTCTTACTAGATTGCCCAAGCTGGCCTCAAACTTGTGATCCTCATGAGTCAACCTCCCAAATACCTGGGATTATGCAGCAGGTATATATGTATCATGCCTGGCCCCCAAACTATAATTTTTTAAAGTGGAGTTTCTTAGTTGACAACACTTACCTTATTTAGCAGAACGGGGGACTGAACCTAGGGTCATGCTATATCCCTAGCCCTTTTAATTTAAAAAAAATTTTTTTTTGGTACTGGGGATTGAACCCAGAGGTGCTTTAGCAGTGAGTTACATCCCCAGCCCTTTTTATTTCTAATTTTGAGACAGGATCTCAGTAAGTTGCTAAGGGCCTCTCTAAGTTGCTGAGGCTGGCCTCAAACTTGTGATCCTCCTGCCTTAGCCTCCCAATTCACCAGAATTACAGAGATGTGCCACAGTGTCCATCCAACATTACTTCTTGTCCATTAGTATATTACTTGTATTGGATCATTTGGAAAAATGACTCTAGAATTTGTGGTGAATACCACACCATCATCCAAATTTTCCTACCCTTCTCCCCATTCATCCTGTTTTGTTTTGTTTTTTAAATATTGTTTTAGTTGTAGATGGACACAATATCTTTATTTATTTATATCTTTATGTGGTGCTGAGGATTGAACCCAGCACCTCACATGTGCAAGGCAAGCGATCTACCGAGCCACAGCCCCATCATCATTTTTTGTGTCTTTTCCTTTTTCTTTCTTCTGTGCTTTTTTTTTTTAAATACTTTTTTTAGTTGTTGATGGATCTTTATTTTATTCATTTGTTATTTATATGTGGTGCTGAGGATCAAACCCAGTGCCTCACGCATGCTAGGCAAGCGCTCTTACCACTCACTGAGCTACAGCCCCAGCCCTCTGTGCTTTTTTATTACATAATTTTCCAGGAAAAATCTATCAAAATGCAAAAGCCAATTCTCCGTATTTTTGTGTTTGAAATTTTTTTTTTGGTACCGGGGATGGAACCCAGGGACACTGGATCACTGAGCCACATCCCCAGCCCTATTTTGTGTTTTATGTAGAGACAGGGTCTCACTGAGTTGCCTAGTGCCTCGCCATTATTGAGGCTGGCTTTGAACTCTTGATTCTCCTGTCTCAGCCTCCCAAAGTATTGGGATTACAGGCTTGTGCCACCGCACCCAGCTTGAAATTCTTTTTTTTGGTACTGGAGATTGAACTCAGGGGCACTCAACCACTGAGCCACATTCCCAGCCCTATTTTGTGTTTTATGTAAAGACAGGGTCTCACTGAGTTGCTTAGCACCTCACTTTTGCTGAAGCTGGCTTTGAACTCACCATCCTCCTGTCTCAGTCTCCAGAGCCTCTGGGATTACAGGCATGTGCCACCATGCCTAGCAAAAGCTCTTAATTGATCTATTGTTCATTCATAATTTGCACAAATGGTAAAGTATATAGGCATCTTAAGTAAAAAATTATTTTCTACCTTCTATTTTCAGTCTTTCAGCAAGCTCTCTACATTCAGTATACTTCTTCAAGGATTCTGGAACAGCCTTGGCTAGTAATTCCATGTCAACTTCCTCATACTTCAGAACATCTAGAGCTCTGCAAATATACAAAAGCGTCATTAATATAAGGATCTATATATTAAGGCAGATTAAGAAGATTCCTTGGAGCCGGGCGCGGTGGCACAAGCCTGTAATCCCAGCACTTAGGGAGGCTGAGACAGGAGAATCATGAGTTCAAAGCCAACCTCAGCAACTGAGAGCTGCTAAGCAACTCAGTGAGACCCTGTCTCTACATAAAAACACAAAAATAGGGCTGGGGATGTGGCTCAGTGCTTGAGTGCCCCTGAGTTCAATCTCCAGTACCAAAAAAAAAAAAAGAAGATTCCTTGGAATAATAGCAAATCTCAGAATAAATAACCAAAAGATACCTTAATTCTTCCCACATACAATGAGCAAATGCAGCACTATCTGCAGAACAATACAACTTCAGTAAGATTTACTATTTAATTCTCCCCAAATCTTTATCCTGAAAATTAAGGTGTTGATAAAGGTAGCATGATTATAATTCATTTGTCCTTCCTCTTGTGTAAGAACAGAATATTCTCTAATAACAAGGGTTTCAATGAATTCAATGTGCTTCACATCTAACCTATGCTAAGTCCTAGTATCCTGTGAGTGAGTTATCCTTTTGCCTGCTGGAAAGCACAAAGGAAGTCTCCTGCTTTTTTTTTTTTTTTTTAATATCTTTACTTTATTCATTTACTTTTTTATGTGGTGCTGAGGATCGAACCCAGTGCCTTATGCATGCAAGGCAAGCGCTCCACCACTGAGCCACAACCCCAGCCCCTCCTGCTTCTTTTGACAAAACTCCTTAAGGAAGAACAAGAGGACACTATGTTTAAATCTCTGCAAAACAAACTGATAAGAATGATATAAGAGTTTAAAAGTATTCTTCTAATTTGATATAATCTTCATTTTGATTTTTACCACAAGGGAACTTTTGACAGTTCCTAGTTCTAATTCTACTACCCATCTGAATGGGCTACAGTCTCCTGGGCAAATGCAGGGAGAGAGAAGAGAATACATGCTGTTAATAGGAACAATTACTAAAATCTTCAGGCAATTTACATAGATGACCAAAACAATATGCCTAAGTACTAATGCTACAGGTAGATCAGGTAAGATTTCCATTAACTTGATTCACTAGCACTTGCTGGTATCATACTAGTGAGAGAAACTTCAGGTATATTTAATCTTCAGAAGTACTGATGCTCCTCTGATCAGTTTAACCCCTTTTATACTGATCCTGAACCTTCCCTCTTGGTATCACCACCTTCAGTCCTAATTTGACACCAGACACTACCCTAAGGTGGAGCTAATAGATCACTTCTTGCTCTGTTACTTAGTTCATTTACATGTGGCCTTTTTTGGTTATCATTTGATTAAAAGGTTATGGCGAATGGCATTTTTTACAGAAACAGAACTTTTCTTTTTTGGTACCAGGGATTGAATCCAGGGGTGCTTAACTACTAAGCTACCTCCCCAGCCCGTTTTTTATATTTTATTTTGAGACAGGGTCTTGCTAAGTTGCTTAGGACCTTGCTAAGTTGCTGAGGCTGACTCTGAACTTGTGATCCTCCTGCCTCAGCCTTCTGAGCTGCTGGGATTATAGGAGTGTGCCACTGTGCCTAGCAGAAATAGAACTTTCATCTTAAAATTCATATGGAATCTCAAGGAATCCAAATAATCAGAATAATTTTGAGAAAAGAACATGGTTGAAGGACTCATACTTCCTAATGTCAAAACATATTATAAAGGGACAGTAATCAAAACTGTGGTACTGGTGCCAAGCACAGTGGAAACTACCTATAATCCTGCAACTTGGGAAGCTGAGACAAGAGAATTCCAAGTTCAAGACATCCTGAGCAATTCAGTGAGACCCTTAGCAACTTTGTGAGATCCTGTCTCAAGAGAAATAAAGTTCTGGAAACCTGTTGCACGACAATGTGAATATGCTTAACACAATTGTACTGTACACTTAAAATGGTTAAAATTGGGGGCTGGGCTGTAGCTCAGTGACAGAGTGCTTACCTATCATGAGTGAGGCACTGGGTTCGATCCTTAGCACCACATACAAAATAAATTAATAAAGATTTTGTGTGTCCATCCAAAACTAAAAATATATTTAAAAAAAATGGTTAAGACTGTAAATTTGCTGGGCACAAAGGCACACACCTGTAATCCCAGTGACTGAGTAGGCTGAGGCAGGAGGATCAAAGTTCAAAGACAGCCTTAGCAACTAAGTGAGGCCCTAAGCAGCTTAGTGAGATCCCATCTCCAAAAAAAAAAAAAGGGCTTGGGATGTGGTTCAGTGGTAAAGCACCTTTGGGTTCAATCTGTGGTACCCCCCACAAAAAAAGCAAAGATTCTATATTTTCTTTTTTACCAAAATACGATAAAATAAAAGGTTGACTAAGAGTGGTATACAATGAGTTCCATCTTTGCCAAGAATTTGGTTCTATTTGGTTGAGCCCTGACAAGTGCCCTTGGCTCACCTCACTCCTATGGTCCCAAGAATGCAAAATATTTGCTTTTCCTACTAATTTTGTTTCATTCTCCACAGGCCTCACTGACCTGTACAGTTTCCCTGAATTTACTGCCTTAATTCATTTTATTTCTGTTTACTAACTTTGGTATTTTTACCTCTTTTAAAAAAAGTATTATTTTGATGAATTCTGTCCACCCATAACCAATTAAATTAATTACTAAGTCAACAGAATGTCAATACTGCCCTTCCAAGTCTTTCCAGGCCTCCCAGCCAACCATACTTATAGCTCAATCTATTATCACAATCATGTATTATTACCCTATGCAAATATTTGATTCTTCATCTGTTTCTCAGTTGTGACTACTCTAATAAGGTTTCAGAATTCTCTCACCACAATGGTCAGTTTTGTTGTACTCTAGTAGATGAAACAGGTCAACTCATTGCAGAGGCCTTATCAGATAAACTTTAAATAAACAAACCATATAACTGAAAGCAGAAATGGTTGTCCTTTCAGAAATTATAGAATACACTGGAACACACTTCCTAATGACTAGCCAAAAAAATAATAATAATAATCTTGGAATCTATGCAGGATAAAACTTCAAACACACACACTCACTCACTCACACACATTTATTTTTTGGTGCTAGGAATAGAACCCACATCCTCAGGCATGCTAAGCATGTGCTCTAGCACCAAGCAACACCTTTAGCTGTATGTATTTTCAATACTGAATAAATAGATGTTATATCTAAGGATGTTGAAAAGAAGCCAACAGCAAACTACATTTACTTAAAATGTACAAGTAGAAGGCCATAGGTAATGTCTCTCTAAAATGATGACATTTTTCTGTAAAAAGTGGTCAGAGAGGTCTATATTAAAATGCATACTTGACAGGCAGACTTTTTGCAATACTTATAGAAGCCTGTGGGATTAACGTTTTCCACTTGGAGCTTGAAAACTCAATGGATTTCAACACAGAAATGCCTTCTTCTAAAGAAGATTTCATCCAAGAAGCTCTTTCATATCGTTGTTGGGACACACAGCCAGCTTCCTTATACCCTAGGGGAGGAAGAGAGACTATAATGAGAGATGTTTTAAAAAACAGTAAACTAGCCGAGTGGAGTGGCACACACGCCTATAATTCCAGTGGCTAGGGAGGCTGAGGCAGGAGGATTGTAAGTTCAAAACTAGCCTCAGCAAAAAGCAAGATGTTAAGCAACTCAGTGAAACCTTGTCTCTAAATAAAATACAAAATAGGGCTGGAAGCCGGGTGTGGTGGTGCAAGCCTGTAATCCCAGCACTTGGGGAGTCTGAGACAGGAGAATTGTGAGTTCAAAGCCAGCCTCAGCAACAGCGAGGTGCTGAGCAACTCAATGAGACTCTGTCTCTACATAAAACACAAAATAGGGCTGGGGATGTGGCTCAGTGGCTGAGTGCCCCTGAGTTGAATCCCTAGTACCCAAAACAAAAAACAAAACAAAACCCAGTAAACCAGGTTGTAGTACTTAGAGAAGAGTTACCTCGGAATGTGAGCCTGTTGTCAGCATTATCAGGGCGCAGTGACAAACGGAACTCCACTCGGCTGGTAAACATGCGGTATGGCTCGCTGGTGCCCAGTGTAGTAAGGTCATCAATCAAAACTCCTATGTAGCCTTCTGTTCGGCTAACAATAAAGGGTGGTTTGCCACTGACCCGAAGACTGGCGTTGATTCCAGCTATCACACCCTACAAGAGGACTGAAATGTTTAAAAGGCCATTATGAACTGAATGAAGAGCTATCCTATTCAAAACACTACTTGAAAAGAGCAGCAAGGGACAGGAAGAAAGCAGGCCCCTAAGGGATATATTAGAGGTAGAAAATGTGATCCACATTTAGGAACAGAATATGCAGAATGTACCACTTTAGCATGCTATGATTCACTGTTTTCAGAAATACTTAATACTTCTCAAAAGCCTGAGGGAGAGGGGCTATTTTTTTTTTAAAACTCACCTGTGAGACCTTTTTAGCCTTTCTCAATTAACAATTTTCCACTAAGGAATAATAATAATTTTCAATAAAGTTATCTTAAAAGCACTACATTTTCTTTTTTTTAAACTCTAGAAGCAATATCATTCATCTAGTCAAAATATATCATATCTGAGTCAGGTGCGGTAGCACAAGCCTGTAATCCCAGCACTTAGGGAGGCTGAGACAGGAGAATCGCGAGTTCAAAGCCAGCCTCAGCAACAGCAAGGCGCTAAGCAACTCAGTAAGACCCTGTCTCTACAAAATAGGGCTGGGGATGTGGCTCAGTGGTCAAGTGCCCCTGAGTTCAATCTCTAGTACCAAAAAAAAAAAAATCATATCTGGAAACTCAGAAAAGAATAATAAAGCCACAAGTGTTTTAAAAATCCTATTATATACAATAGCCATCTTCATGTAATCTAAGACGCAAACAGTCTTCTATTAATTATGAATTGTACCTAAGGTTTACATAGTTAACATAACAAAGAGGAATACCAGTTAAATAATCCCTTTGGGTTTATAGTAACATCTGAATAAGCTCTTACTTGAGCTGCAGCTTCCTCATAACCAGTGGTGCCATTTATCTGTCCAGCAAAGAAGAGCCGTTGAACCAAATGAGTCTCAAGGGAAGGAGTGATTTGACGGGGATCTAAGTAATCATACTGAACACCATAGCCTGATCAAAGAATAAATGGCATAAAATAAGTAAAAACAGATGAATCTGCCTCAAAGTAGAAATGCAAAGATTACTATTAAATGCCCCTCAAAAACTAAGACTATTTTACATCTGTACATGTTGGGCTTCATTCTCTGAGGCTCTAATTAACAATGAGAGCAGGTAAGACCTCCTCACTAACTGCTAAAACAGTGCTGAGCAAATGTGAATGGCGGCTTCAATTAGAACAAAATGGCGGCTGAATGGCGGCTGTAGCCCTCTAACCTGGCTGAATCACTTTAGCTTTCTCCAAGCCTCTGATGCATGTGATCATTTTCTCTTGTAACTCAGCTGGTAGTGTCACAGATAACCCTTGGGGATAGATGAGGTCAGAATCCATTCCTTCAGGTTCTAACCAAACCTGATGCAGACGATTTGGAAAACGCAAAACCTTTGATTCAATGGAGGGACAGTATCTAGAAATTAAAAAAAAAATATATATATATATATATATATATAAAATAAAATAAACACAAAGCAGGTAACATCATTCCTGAAAGTATTTGAGCACTGATGTTTTGTCCTTACCGGGGTCCTCTTGTAGTTTCCTTAACATGACTATTAAGGTGAAGGTTCTCAAGCACAATCTTATCCACTTTTGGGTTGGTGTGAGTCAAATAACATGGCAGCTGATCTTCTGGCTAAAAAACAATAATCCAATAGAATACTGTTTTATTTATCTACTAGTCTGCCTCTTATCCAAACAAATTCTACTTGATATTTACTCACTTTAATGAGCATTAAATTTATGGATGATGCCCAGTACTACTTATGAAGTATTATTGCCAAAAATGAATAAATGACTCAAAAGATAAACCTAAATCTAAGCCAGCTTCTAGATCTAACTACCAGTTTATAGGAAAGACAGAAGCAGCAGAGGGATGCAATTAGACACATCAACAATGTGGGAACTTCTAGAGAACAAATGACTCAATTTCCTCTGTAAATAAATGTTACAAAGAAAACAGAGAATGACAATATTTTTGATCTCTCTTTAAAAGTAATTTGACTTATCTCTCATTTTTAGTTTAAATAACTGCTTTTACTTAAATGATTATACTTTTGTTCTAATTGAAGCTTAATGGAATTATAATTCTTAGGATAGTATTTTGTAAATAAAGAAGATTTAAATAAAAAATAAAAGGGAAGTAATTATAAAACATCCTGGGCTAGGGTTGTGTCTTAGTGGTAGAGCACTTGCCTTGCATGTGTGAGGCACTAGGTTTGATCCTCAGCACCACATAACAATAAATAAATAAATAAAATAAAGGTATTGGGTCCATCTATAACTAAAAAAAAAAAATTTGGGGGGGGGGTACCGGTGATTGAACTCAGGGATACTTGACCACTGACCCACATCCTCAGCTCTATTTTGTGTTTTACTTAGAGACAGGGTCTCACTGAGTTGCTTAGTGCCTCGCCGTTGCTGAGGCTGGCTTTGAACTCGCAATTCTCCTGTCTCAGCCTCCCAAAGTGCTGGGATTAAAGGCGTGTGCCACTGCATCTGGCACTAAAAAATATTGAAAAAAAAAAAAAATCCTTCAATGCAATGTGTGGACCTGGTTCAAATAAAACAACTGTAAAAATTATTTCAGATGCTGGGTGTGGTGGCACATGCCTATAATCACATCAACTCAGGAGGCAGGAAGATCATTAGTTCAAGGCCAACCTGAGCAACTTAGTGAGAACCTGTTTCAAAATTTAAAAAACAGTCGGGCATGGTGGTGCATGCTTGTAATCCCAGTGGCTCGGGAAGCTAAATCAGGAGGATCAGGAGTTCAAAGCCAGCCTCAGAAAAAGAAAGATGCTAAACAACTCAGTAAGACGCTGTCTCTAAATAAAATACAAAATAGGGCTGGGGATGTGCCTCAGTGGCTGAGTGCCCGAGTTCAATCCCTGGTACTGCCCCCTCCAATTTTTTTTTTTTTAAATAAAAAGGGCTGGGGATGTAGCTCAGTGGTAGAGTGCCCCTGGATTCAACCCCAAGTACATGCATGCGTGCATACACACACACACAAGATTCTTTTGGGGACAATTTAGGAAAACTTAACATTGAGTATTAGGTAATAAGAAATTATGGAATTTTTAAAAAGTTCTTCTCTGTTAAAGACATATACCAAAGAGTAAGTGAAATGATGTAATATCTAGAATTGTTGCTTCAACAATCAGCAAGAAAGAATGGAGAAATAATGTGAAAATGTTATGTTGAAGCTTGGTGATGGACACATAGATTCATTATACGATTTCCACTACTTCTGAAGTTTTACAATTAAAAAATGCACTCTATGAAAGTATAATATTGCATTTTACCAAAGCAAAAATATAAAGAGTGATTTGGTTAAAGTAATAGAGTATTTGAAGCCAATCATTAGGACATTACCAGAAATTGGGACAATCAATTGTTAATCCTCAATTCTAAACTCATAATATACATTTTATAAGGGAGGTAGTACTGGGTATTGAACCCAGGGCCTTCTATATGCTAAGCAAGAGCTCTTCCTTTGAGCTATATGCCCATCCCTTTTTAAAAATTTTAGCTGGAGATGGTGGCATCTGGCTGTAACACCAGCAATTTAGGAGGCTGACGCAGGAGGATTGAAAGTTTGAGGCCAGCCTCAGCAACTTAGCAAGACCTTAAGCAACTCTGCAAGACCCTGTCTCAATATAAAAAAATAAAAAGGGCTAGGTGCCCTGAGGTTCAATCTCAGTACCAAAAAAAAAAAAAATATTTGATATTAGGGGATTAAACCTAGGGTCACTTTGTCACTAAGCTACATCCCCAGTCCTTTTTATTTTGAGACACGGTCTTGTTAAATTGCTTAGGAATTGGCTAACTTGCCGAAATGTGGCTTGGGAATTTGCAATCCTCCTGTTTCAGGCTTCCAAGTTGCTGGGATTACAAGTGTATGCCATTGCACCCAGTTAAAAAGTTTATTTTGAGACAAGGTCTTGCTAAATTGCAGAGAGTGGCCTAAAACTTACACTCCTCCTAATTCAGCCCCTTAAATAGCTGGGATTATAGGAATGCACCACTGCACTCAGCTTACTTTTTTCCTTTTTTGAAACTTGAAAGATAAGCAAAAGCAGCCTGCATTCTTTAAAAATGTCAGTTTCATGAAGACTGGAGAACTGTTTCACATTTAAGAGATTGAAGAGAAACAACAATTAAAAGCAATGCAGAGCCTAGATTGGAAAAATAAAAAGGTCACTGGGTTATATTGGAAAAATGAGCAAAATTTGACTATGGATTTTATATTACATAGTAGTATTGTATCAGTGTTAAAAATCCCCATATTTCAAAATTGCACTGAGGTTACATAAAAGGATGTTTTTGTGTTTAGTTCAGATATAGACTAAAGTAGTTAGAGGCAAAGGCTCATAATCTCTGCAACTTAAATCTCAAATGTTCTCTAGGGGAAAAAATACATGTGTGTATTACTGTCTTATATAGCTACATGTTTATATACAGGTAGATCAATATGGCAAAATATTGCCAATGGGCGACTTTAATGGTTTATAGGAGTTTGTTACAATTGTCTTGCCATTTTTCTGTAGGTCTGAAATTGTTTCAAAAAGTTTAATTTAGAAGCTGGGCATGTGGCACAAGTCTGTAATCCCAGCACTTAGGGAGGCTGAGACAAGAGAATCCCGAGTTCAAAGCCAGCCTCAGCAATGGCGAGGTGCTAAGCAACTCAGTGAGACCCTGTCTCTAAATAAATCACCAAATAGGGCTGGGGATGTGGCTCAGTGGTCAAATGACCCTGAGTTCAATCCCTGGTACCCCTCCCACCAAAAAAAGGTTTAATTTACAAAATACGTAAAGTTATACAAATAACAAAATTTAAAAATTTATAGAGAACTACCAATTAGCCAAATTAGCTAATACTTTTAAAAATTGCTTTTTTGTATCTTAAACAATAGTGATGCAAATTGTTGCCAAAAAAAGAAGAAAATAAGTTAATATACCTCCTGCAGCAAATAGCCAATATCAGTTAAGTAAAATTTTCATAAATCATTTTACCTTAATCCACACTGTCTCGTTGACAAAGCTGAATGGAACAGATGGATTATCTGGTGTCTGCTTATTTAGAATGCTGAAATTAATGGTCTCTTTGGCAATTCGAGGTGGAGTCCCAGTCTTCAACCTTCCAACCACAAACCCCAGCCTCTCCAGAGTCTGAGCCAGCCCTACAGAAGGTTGATCCCCCAAACGTCCTGCTGGATGCATCTCCAATCCAATTACCATCATGCCTCTCAGAAATGTCCCAGTAGTCAGAATCACACTCTCTGCATATACTGTGCTTCCATCCACTAAGTGACAGAAAAGAGTAAAATTGTTTTTTAATTACCACAGATCAAAATGGAATGTGCCTGGGCGTGGTGGCGCACGACTGTAATCCCAGCACTTTGGGAGGCTGAGACAGAAGAATCACAAGTTCAAAGCCAGCCTCAGTAACGGCGAGTTGCTAAGCAACTCAGTGAGACCCTGTCTCTAAATAAAACACAAAATAGGGCTGGGGATGTGGCTCAGTGGTCGAGTGCCCCTGAGTTCAATCCTCGGTACCAAAAAAAAAAAAAGGAATGTGATTTTTTTACATTGGAACTACAGAAACATTTTCTCTACTTAGAAACTTGAAAACTGTGTGTGTGTGTGTGTGTGTGTGTGTGTGTGTGTGGTGCTAGGATCTGAACCCAGAACCTCACACATGCTAGGCAAATACTCTACCAGTGAGCAACATCCTCAGTTCTTTTTTACTTTTTATTTTGTGATAGAGTGTCATTTAGTTGAATAGACCGGCCTAGAACTTGCAATCCTCCTGCATCAGCCTTTTGAGTCTCTGGGATTACAGGTGTGCACCATTGCAATTAGTTAAAAAATCTTTTTTTAATATTTGTTTTTACTCTGCTTCTTTTCCAATCTTTATTGAGGTATGATTAATAAATAAAAATCTATATATTTAACATGTACAACATGGTGTTTTATACTATAAGTATGCTTGTGTCATCATTCCCATAATCAAGCCAATTAATATATTCCTCACCTCAGAGTTACAATTTTTTGAGTGTGTGGTAAGAGTATCTAAGATCTACTCCCTTAGCAAATTTCAAGTATAAAATACAGTATTATTAATTATAATGATCATGTATAGTACATTAGATCTCTACAAAGTATTTATCTTTCTTTTTTTATTTAAGACTGTTTGGCCAAGTTGCTCAGGCTGGCCTTGAACTTTGATCCTCTGCCTCAGCCTCTTAAGTAACTGGGAATACAGGCAAGTGCCCCCATAACCAACTTTATTTACTTATTTTTTAAAAAATATTTTGTTTAGTTGTTGATGGATCTTTCTTTCTTTCCTTCTTTTTCTTTCCTTTTCTTTCCCTTTCCTTCCCCCTCCTCCCTTTCTCTTTCTTTCTATGTGCTGCTCAGAATCAAACCCAGTACATCACACATGCTAGGCAAGCACTCTACCACTGAGCTACAACCCTAACTTATTATTAATGTCCCCTGAGAAGGGTGCACTATTTCTGAAGCTACTGTAATATGATCTGGGTTGTGATCTGGTAGGGAAACCACAATGTGTTATCACCAATTCACATGTTCCTAAAACCAACCTCAGCAAACTTAGCAGAACCCTGTCTCAAAATAAAACATTAAAAAAAGGGCTAGGAGGGACTGGGATTGTAGCTCAGCGGTAGAGCGCTTGCCTCGCATGCGTGAGGCCCTGGGTTCGATCCTCAGCACCACATACAAAGCAATAAAATAAAGACATTGTGTCCATCAACAACTAAAAAAAAATATTTAAAAAAAAAAAAAAAGGGGGGCTAGGAATATGGTTCAGTGGTTAAAGACCCTGGGTTCAATCCCCAGTACTAAAAAAAACAAAAAACAAAAAACCAAAATACAAACCAACAAAAAAAAAAAAAACAAAAAAAAAAGTAGTTGGAAAAATGGTAACTGACTTAGTAGAGAGGAGACAGCTAGAACTAAGCAGCTAGTAGAAGATATCAGTAAGAATGAACTAATTGCCCTGCAAAGGCTTGGAAATTGGAAAACTGAGAATGAGAACTTAAGAATGTAGAAATGATGCTTGAGGCTAAAATAAAAAAGTAGTTTCAAATTTAAATACTGAAGATTTGTCTCCAATCAGATTTATCTTATAGGAAATGAGACTTAAGCAAATGAGGAGTTATTATTTAATGGGTACAGAGATTCAATTTGGGATGATGAAAAAAATAGACAGTGGTGAAGGTTGCACAACACTGTAAATTTACTTAATGACACTGAATTGTATGTTTAAAAATGGTAGGGTTTTTTTTTTTTTTTTTTGGTGGCACTGGGAATTGTACCCAGGGGCATTCTACCACAAAGCTATGTCCTTATTTTGAGATAGGGTCTTGCTAAATTGTCCAAGATGGCCTAAAACTTCTCCTGCAATTCTCCTGCCTCAGCCTCTCTGCAGCTGGGATTACAGGCATGCACCACTGTGCATGGTTAAAATGATAAATTTCATGCTAATGTAGACAGTAAAAAGAAAAATAAACTTTATTAGCTGGGCACTAATACCACAAAAACAAAAAACCTGTACTGTTAGGCCTATAAAAAATAGACAAAAATAACATTTAAAGATATTAAATTAAATAATAGTACAAATTTGACTTAGAGGTAGAATGTTCTATAATAGTAAAAAATAATCATTAAATCCAGAGGAAAAAGGAAGTAGGGGGAAGAAGAGGAAATAAATGAAAGGATATAAAGCTAGTTTAGTAATTAATTCACACAGGAAATTCAATAAACATTAATTGAAAAAGAAATTTGTGCATATTATGTAAAATCATAGTTACTGGGGTGGGGATACAGCTCAGTGGTAGACAGCACTTGCCTAGCATGCATAAGACCCTGGATTCTGTCCCTGGCACCACAAAGGAAAAAAAAAAAATCATAGTAATTAAGGTAACCCCCATAAAAAACAAAACAACAAATTTTTAGAAACAAAATAGTCTTGAAAAGCAAAACAAACAGATCAAGTGAAAAAAAAAATTGGTTTGAAAAAAATACCAGATGAATCTTATAGCCTAGAAATTAAAAAAAAAAAATGAAGAAAAAGTTATGCTATGAATACATAAAATATATATAATGTAGATAATAGTCTATTTTATCATTCACTACCACAAAATTCATACAAGTCTATTATAAAAAGTTAAAATTCATCCAAACATACCCACACATAGATGAGGGTACAGCTCATGGGTAGAGCTCTTGCCTGGCATGTGTAAGGCTCTGGGTTCAATTGCTAGCAACACACACACACACACACACACACACCTTTTTTTCGTTTTTTAATTTTTTTTTTATTTGTATGTGGTGCTGAGAATTGAACCCAGTGCCTCACATATGCAAGGCAAGCACTCTGCCACTGAGCCACAACCTCAGCCCCCCCCCCCACATCTTTACACACTATACACAGCATCATTCTTAGTAAGGAGAAATGTAAACAAATATGCAGTATTAAATCATAACTGACCAAATTAATTTTTTAGTTACCTCCTATTGCTATTTATTGCAGTTAACTTAGTGAGGCTAATCAATTCGTGTGAAGTTCATCTTTTTAGTAATTGCATATAGCAATAAAAAGTGATCTCTTATAGTTCTGTATTTTTCACCACATGCAAAATATATGTAACAGAAAAAATATGTGTATATGTGTTAATCAACTGCTTATGTTATTAGTAAGGCTTTTGGTTAATAGTTATTTGAGGATTTTTGACTGGTTAGGAGTCAGTCAGGGGTTGTTCAAGGGTCAACTGTTTATATGCAGATAAAAAGACCACACAAGAAACTATTAGCAGCAGATGCTCTTGGGGTAGAGAATTAGTTGGCTAGACAGGCATGGTGGCACATGCTTGTAATCCCAGCAGTTCAGGAGGCTAAGGCAGAAGAATCAGCCTCAGCAACTCAGCCTTAGCAAGGCCCTAAGCAACTCAGCAAGACCCTGTCCCTAAATAAAAAATAAAAATAACTGAAGATGTAGTTCAGTGATAAAGTGTCTTTGGTTTAATCCTTAGTACTGCCAAAAAAAAGTAAAATGACAAAAAATGAAAATAGAATTATATATTTAATGAAAAACTTACTGAACCAATTGGAAGAAGGAAAAAAAAAAAGAGAAGAAATGTCCCAAACAAGGGCATCGATTTATGGATTAAAAGGAAACACTAAGCACCCCTATCACAATGAATAAACAGAGTACACTGAAGGATACCATCTTTAAATATCAGAACACCAGGAGACAAATAAGATACTAAGCTTTAAGAGAGAAAAAAGACCTACATACGAAAAAAATTTAAATCAATATAGCACTGAGCTTCTCAACACCAAAACTGGAAGCCAGAATACAGTGGAGCCAGACTATCAAAACTGAAGAGAGGGCTGGGGTTGTAGCTCAGTGGTAGGACACTTGCCTAGCACATGTGAGGCACTGCGTTTGATCCTCAGCACCACATAAAAAAATAAATAAAATTAAATTAAAAAAAAAAAAAGCTAAAGAGAAAAGGTTTAACCTAGAATTCTATACTAGCCCCAAATTAAGAGTCATAGCTGAGGGAAGAATAATATATTTTTAGAATACGCAAAAGACCAAAAATTTACCTCCCATGCATCTTTTCTTAGGAAGCTATTGGAAGATGTGCTACAGTAAAAATGAGGTAGTAAAAGAGAAAGGAGCTCCAGGAAACAAGAGATATAACAGCTAAGTAGTGAAAGGAAGTCTCAAAATACATCTGTGCAGGCCTCAGGAGCAACAGTCCTGATTATAGACTAGAGTGTTCAGGGGCTGAAGAAATTGATTTCTCTGGGAGGGAAGCATCAAAGAGTAAAATTAGAATAGACAGATTAATTGTATTTGAATATTAACAAATGATATCTGGACATGACAGTTCACGCTTATAATCTCAGATACTGGAGGGAATGAAATAATGAAATCACTAGAGCCTAGGAATCTGAAGTAAGCCTAAGCCACATAGTGAGACCCCATCTTGGAAAACAACCAAGAAAATAAAAAGAAAAAAAAAAAAAGAGGAAGAAGAAAACATAAAGCAATTATTAACCCAAGGTCAACAATATTATGCCATCTGGGCAGTGAACAATGTTTAAATAATCATAATAATATAAATATCATCTATCAAAAATTATGGCATAATTGGAACTGTGAGGAGTGGTAGAATTCATGTTTAGTGTGCACAAGGCTCTGGTTTAATTCCCAGCACCAAAAAAATAAAGAGAGGAGATAAAAAGGGTTGGTATATAGCTTGGTGGCAAAGTGCCTCTCAGTTCAATCCCTGGTACCAAAAAAAAAAAAAAAAAAAAAAAAAAAAAAAAAA